>CAUYLG010007999.1:0-29045 GCA_963573385.1 Cacajao melanocephalus | reverse complement strand
AAAGGATTATAAATCATTCTATTATAAGGACACATGTACACGAATGTTCACTGCAGCACTGTTTACAATAGCAAAGACTTGGAACCAACCCAAATGCCCATCGATGATAGACTGGACAGGGAAAATGTGGCACATATACACCATGGAATACTATGCAGCCATAAAAAACAATGAGTTCGTGTCCTTTGTAGGGACATAGATGAATCTGGAAACATCATTCTCAGCAAACTGAAACAAGAACAGAAAATCAAACACTACGTGTTCTCACTCATAGGTGGGTGTTGAACAATGAGAACACATGGACACAGGGAGAGGAGCATCACACACTGGGGTCTGTTGGGGGGCACTAGAGGAGGGACAGCTGGGGTAAAGAGTTGGGGAGGGGTAACTCTTTATATTTAATGTTTAATATCTGGGTAGAAATGCCAGATATGGGTGACGGGGGGATGGAGGCAGCAAACCACTTTGCCATGTGTGTACCTATGCAACAATCCTGCATGTTCTGCACATGTACTCCAGAACCTAAAGTGCAATTATATATATATATGTATATATATATATATATACATATATATATGTGTATATATATATATATATATATATATATAAAGAAATATTTACTTATCAAATTTGTTTACCAAAAGCAATAAGTAGGTTCTCAGGACCTCACTTTTGATGTATCTCTAATATTTTGATTAGGTATGTAGGAAATTACCTAGATTGTTGTGTTCAGTGTAAATCTTCCTGATAATGAATGTGATAAAACTAACTATATTACGTTGTGAAAATTATATATTTTATTATTAAAAAGGTGCCATTTCTCTTTATTCTTCAGAAAGAAAATCATCTATTAATGCATAATAAGATATATATGGGAGCTCATCAATGCTTAGCTTCCCCATGGTCATACTTGAGGCAAAATACAAACATCAGAAAGTCATTGGCAGAGCTATGCTCTGAAATCAGGAATAAAGTAGCATGATTTCAACCATAAAGGCAGTATATTTTTATTGGTTGCATTTTAGATTATACAAGGTTATGATACTTTTGTGTGAGCTTCTGCATTCCTCCATTAATTTCTGTCATCGTGGCGAATATTAATAAGCACATCTTTTATCATCACAATATTAAACTTTATAACACAACATCTTGTCTTTCCCTTTGCCAAGATTTTTAAATAGATGAAATTTTAAGAATATCCACACTAACATCATTAACATCACTGAAAATAGCTGCAAACATAGTAGAAACAGTCTCTGTCAAATAACATACACATATTTTATATAATTAATTTGCCAATATACAGTTTGAATTTAGATGATCAATATCTGCATATTCAGCAACAATGTTATGTCAGAATTGCATTGCAATGCACAATTAAAATAAAATGATTAATTTTCTCATATTCGTTCAATTGCCCCTTAATTCTGTGTTAAAGTTTGATAAACAAATCTGTAAAAGATAATGTTTTGATAATAACTAACAGCGAAAATCACTGGTAAAGGAAAAAGCAACTAATTGGTTTTTAGTTGCCACATCATCACAGAATAGTGATTTTATTAGTTTCTTCTTTCTGAGTAACAAATTACCACAAGTCTAGTGGCTTAAAATAACAGAAATTTACTTCGCAGTTTCCACAGGGCAGGAGTTATGATACAAGGTAACTACCTAGTGCTCAGGATCCCCAGATAAAAATAAATATGTAATCTGGGGTCCCAATTCACATTGGTTCCTCAGGATACTATCATAACTCATTAATTATTGGCAAGATTTATTTCTCTAAAGTTGTATGACTAAGGCATCCTTATTCCTACTAACTTCTGAATAGAGACCACATTCGACTTCTAGAGGCAATGCTCAGTTCCTGGCCACATGCCGCCTAAAAAAGTTCACAACATGATTCTTTGCTTTATTCCAGATGAACAGGAGCACATCTCTCTGACTTAATATTCCACCATATGCTACAAAGGAAGAAAAGAAATACACACACACATGAACACACACACACACACACACACACACAATCCCAGGAGTGACTCTGCCCTCACCATTTGCCATATAACATAATCTAATCTACATAGCAATTATGCTTTCATATTCACAGATTCTGTCCACACTCAATAAAAGGGAATTAATTCAAGGTATATATTTATGTCAAGTAGGAAGAACCTTGCTGATCATCTTGAAATTCTGTCTCCAATAGAAACCTTTTAACCCATTTGGTTTTAAATAGAAAGTTTCAGTTCAGAAAAAAATAATTTATTGCATTATTTCCAAACATATTTCTTTGTAGGAATACATGATATTGGTATCATCTTATGACAGTTTTAGGGATATATACTTATCTTCAAATTGATAGCCAATATTTATAGTCCCTCACTCTAAAACCAGATATAGAGGTCAAATCGTAAGTAAATTAATACAGAGTTTTCTTACACCCCTAGAAACAACTTTACTGAAAATAATATTTGAAATATATATAGATTTTAATTAACAAAAAAAATTAAACTCTATATTTTAAGTCGGGACAAACATATGAAGGAAATTGGTGTGTATTATTTTAAATATGCTTTGTGTGTGTGTGTGTGTTTTAATTTCATTTGTTGCTTGACACAATAAATATATTTTCTGCAGAGGGTGACAGTGACAATTGGGAGAGTTAATGTGGATCTTTCTCATGTGAGAATCATAGCAATAACAGGTGGCTAGAGTTCATAAAAAGACCTTACTTAGGCTTAATGAGATGTAGACAAATTAAGCACCCATCAGGTAATAAAAATCTTAACCTAAAAAAATATTTAATCTTATATGGTTACAGTTTGAAGTTACTGGTTAATTTTTCCTAAGAAACTTTTCACAAGATCTTATATTAATATATTCACATTTTTTAAAATATTTATTTATTTATTATACTTTAAGTTCTGGGGTACCTATGCAGATTGTGTAGGTTTCTTGGGTAATTTACTAACAAGATTTATATTTTGAGGTAATATTTTCATAAAATAATTGGCCAGTAAAATAGCAAGCTGGTACTATTTTATCAATCATGACTTCAGAGTCATCCCCAAAGAAACAAACTAAAATGTCTTTTAAAAACACAAGGATAATATTATGAGAAATACATTGTTTTAGCCTATGTACAGCAGATTTCCCTTAATATGTAACAACTAGATACAATTTTTGGAGTATTGCTTAATGTATGTATTATAAAATGTGATATATTTGGATGAATAAAAGTGTCATTTTAAATACATTTTTTGCATTTATTTAAAATCTTATTTTATCTGCAAAAAAGTATTGTAAAATGGCAAATGCAGTTCGCATTTCTTAAAAACAAATAAATGGAAGATAATTTATTATTGAGATAGCAATAATTTGAGTGATTTAGAGTCTCTGGAAATAAAACATTTTCCAGTTTCAAAATTACACAAATAACAAATCAACAACTACAACAACAAAATGACTTAAGAAGAAATATATATATAACCTGAGGCAAATTCTTCTATTTAAAGCATAATAAAAGCACGATAATAACAGTTAAACATTTCAAAAGGAGCAGCAATGAAGAGAGACCAGTTATATATTGAAGGACTCTCATGAGTATGATGTTTATGAATATATATGTGCACTAATTTGCATATGCACACAGACACATATACACAAAAACAATACATCTATTCCTCCTGGTCCCATTTATGGTGTGTCATTATCTGATATCAAAAATTCAATGAAAATATATGTAAATCTTTCTTGCAGTCTTTAAAGAAAAACAAAAAAGAAATTAAAATATTTTATTGGCTGTGTCAATGTCTCAATTCTGGCACGTGTCCCCAGTCTTACTTGTCTGTGCTAAGTTCAACAAACTACTCTTCCTCCAAGGAAAAAAATAATACCTTTTTCTCTACCCCTGTGACCTATCATATCTGGTCTATTCTTCTTTATTAAATTTTGCTTTCCAATTGCAAATCAGCATAAGAATTTTTCAATTATTCCATATATATATATTTGTATATATATAAATATATATATTTGTATATATATATTTGTATATATATATTTGTGTATATATATTTGTGTATATATATGTGTGTATATATTTGTGTATATACATATTTATATATATATATATTTGTGTATATATATATATTTGTGTGTGTATATATATATATATATATATATATATATATATTTGAGACAGAGTCTCACTTTGTTGCCTGGTCTGGAGTGTGGTGGCACGATCTCGGCTCACTGCAACCTCCGCCTCCCAGGTTCAAGCGATTCTCCTGCCTCAGCCTCCTGAGTAGCTGGGATTACAGGTTCTCACCACTATGCCCAGCTAATTTTTTGTATTTTTAGTTGACACAAAGTTTTACTATGTTGGCCATGCTTGTCTGGATCTCATGACCTCATCATTTGCCTACTTCAGCATCCTGAAGTGCTGGGATTACAGACATGAACCACCATACCTGGCCAATTATTTTTCATTAATATATAATAAATCTACATATTTTAGGGTATATGTGATAATTTGATACCTTCATATGAAATGTAATGATAAAATCATGATAACTGGTATATCCATCGCCTTAAACATTTATCTTTATGCTGGGAACATCTAAATAATTCTCTTCTAGCTGTTTAGAAATACACATTTTTAAACTGTAGCCACCCTACTGATCTATCAAACACTAGGTCGTATTTCTTCTAGATAACAATTTTTTTGTATATATTAATAAACCTCTCTTTAGCCCCTGCTCCTTCCTATCTTTCCTGGTCTTTGGTAACTACCAATCTGTCATCATGATATCCACCTTCTTAGCTCCCAAACATGAGTGAGGATATCCTACTTATAAAAATCAGGCAAGAGGAGGAAAAAAAAGGCATATTAATTGGAAGAAAAGAAGTTAAATTATTATTTTGCAGATCATATGATCTTGTATTTAGAAAAATCTAAACATTCCAGCAAAACCAGAAGTAATGAATGAAATTCAGTAATGTGCAAAATGCTAAATCAACATGCAAATACCAGGAACACTTATTTGCCAACAGGGAACAGTCCGAAAAAGGAATAAAAAATGCAACCCTGTTTGTAATAGCTAAAAAATGTAAAATACCTAGAAATAAATTTAACCAAAGAGTAAAAAATCTCCATGAGAAAAACTATAAAATATAGGTGAAAGGAATTGAAGAGGACACAAAAAAAGGAAAAAAAAAATATCAAGCATTGAAAAAACTTAATATTGTTAATATGTATATGCTATTCAGAATGATTTAAAGACTCAAATCAATTCCTATCAAAATACCATTTTTTTTTTCAGAAGTTTTTAATTGGGTGTTCAATTAAAGCACAAAAGTAAGGTGACAGAAACAGGATTTTCCAGAATTCACTGAGCAAGAATGGAGGAAAAGCTGAGAGAAACCATTTATGATTTTTATCTGATAGACAGACAACATCATCCATCAAAACAGCTCTTTGTGTGTTTTAATCACATGATTTGATATACCTTTTCTCATTATCATAGTAAATGTTCTTGAGTATGTTGTGTATTATAAGGTAATATGCTTTTTATACTATAACACCTCCTGATCTCTCAATGGCACTACCATGTGTGAGGCAGTTACAAAAGTGAGGACCCAACATAAAGACAGAAAAATATAAGGGTTTTTAACAAAGAATAATTAAATTCTATTGCTTTGTATTTTTCAATAACAGTAATTATGTGTTTGAGACACAATATATTTATACATTGTGAAATAATTAAATCAAGCTAATTAATCCATCACCTCACTTACTTATAATTTTTTTGTGGTGAGAATATTTACTTTGAGCAATTTTGAATTATGAAAGTATTATTAACTGTGATAACTATGCTGTACAATAGATCACTAAATCTTATTCCTGCTGTCCAATAGAATGACCAGCATCTCCCCTTTTTCTCACCTTTCCACCAGCCTCTGGTAACCAGCATTTTACTCACAACTTTTGTGAGTTTTTCTTTTTAATATTTCACACATTACTAAGATCATACAATATTTGTATGGATTATTTTACTTAGCATAATTTCTTCCAGGTTTATTCATGCTTTTGCAAAAGACGGAATGTCCTACTTTTGTAAGACTGTATAAATTACATTATTTTGTATCCTAAAAGAGAGTTAAATTCTTACTCATATTTTGGCAACTAAAGCAAACAGACAACAGATTTGAGTTTAACATGTAGTTGCCTTCCCAGATTTCTGAAGTATAGAATTAAATGCAAATATTGTACTTTGCAGCATTATAGGAACACAAGAAAAGACTTTAAGAACTAAAGTTTACCTATTCAGAGACTATCTGATAATATCACTGCCATATGGGAGACAAGTAAATTTATCTCCAAGAAGATAAAGTTTAAACATACTTTCCAGAATGTATTTTGTTTATTTGTATATATAAGATTTTTAGCACTTACCCTGTGCTAAACACTGGACCAAGTACCATAAATAAATGAACTCCTTTTATCCTCACTATAGCTCCATGAGCTTATCTACATTTTGCCTAAAAAAAAAAAGCATGAAAACCTACCGGTATGTATTACTCTTTCTTACTATTAAGTGAAATAACTATTTCAAAAGCATTTATTTGAAAAAACTAATATTCTAAGAATCTTTCCATATTAAAATTTATGATTACACTTTAAGGATTTTTGAAAACTTGATGTTTACACAATGACAGACACTAAATGCACAGTTGGGATTTTCTTCATATTCTTTAATTCATGTTCTCTTACCCCTTACCTTTTCTACACAAGGTTAACTTCCTCAAAATAAAGGTAAAAGTGGAGAATGGAAAGCTTAAATAAAAGAGATATATTACTTTCTTCCACTACATTAACTGCTTTTGTATGCCTTTGCCCTATGTCCATTTGATGTATTTCTAATCTCACTTTTGTTACTTCTTCTCAAAGAGACAAAACAGTTAAAAAATATTCACAGTAATCTTATTCACATACTTCTTAAAATAAATTTGAAAATGTATCTCACCATTCACATTTTATTTTGACTTCTATAATTTTACATTATTAAAGTTTAAAAGGTTACCATTAAAGGCTTATGAGAATTAATGATACGTCAAACATACAATTACCACATTTATTTTTCCAGGAAGCCTGGCGAGGAACTGAGGAAGTGCAGAAGGGCAATGAAGTAAATAAGAAGCAGGTAGTGGGGTTAATGAATGAGTTACTGCTATGGACAAGTGATGATTGCACATAGGCAAGTTGCAAAAAGAGAGAGTGAGAAGACAAAAAATACTGAGAGAATACTTGTTAGAAAGGAGTGCCAAAACAGGCAAAAACAAAACAAAACCAAAACAACCTTCATAGTGATTACCACTTTGGGAAATCTGTTTACCATAATTAAAATTGACAGGCGCTTGTGGCCACTAACTTAGTTTAGTCAGGGCCAACTATCAGAATGGCATGACTCCTATCAGTGTTGCCAGATTTGTGGGATGTTAGGGCCAACATAAAATGTTTTTGTAGGTTATTTTGAGAATATAGAAAGCTACAAAATAAAAAAGTAGTGAAGTTTGTTTTTCCCTGAAGATTTCCTGAGTGAGCTTTGCAAAAACTTTTGAATTCTCTGAAAATATACTAAACCAAGTTTTGTTCTGTTTCTGAACTGTTTGAACCCCTTGGGACCTGTAGGAATTGCTAACAAGCTCTTAAATGTCTCCATCGCACCATATCATTTTTAGAAAGACCAATTTGTCTCATCTTTGGGGAATGTGTTATACACAGAATATTTCTGTTTTATGTTTTTTTTTTTTCCTAATTTGTTTCAGCATAGCCTGGGAACTACTGAAGTTCTTTAGCCTACATCAGATAGAAATAAGGAAGCCAAGAAACTCAGTTTTTAATACAAAGTGCATGGTTTTCCCATAAATTTTAAATCCTTCTTTGATAAGTCTTCTAGTGAGAAGTGAAGGATATACAGTTACAGCTGTACGTACTTAGTCTAGAAATTTAAAACAAGCAAAATATTTGGTATTTGCAATGTATTTTAATTGTATATAAACTTTGATATTATTCTTTCTACGTTTTTTTTAAAGATAGGGTCTCACTCTGTCTTCTAGGCTGGAGTGCAAAGGCACAGTCATGACTCACTATAGCCTTGACCTCTTGGGCTCAAGCAATTCTTCCAAATCAGCTGGCTAATATTCAGAAATGGTTTGTGGAAACGAGGTCTCACTATGTTGCCCAGGCCAGTTTGTAACTCTTGGGCTCAAATAATCCTCTTGCCTCAGCCTTCCCAAGTGCTGGAATTACAGGTGTGAACCACTGTGACTGGCCTACTTCTATGATTTTTCTTTCTCTTTTTAAATTAAACTATTGGGTTAAAGGTAAAATATAAAAGTATTGTTTAATAAAAATTGTGGATAATTGAAGTATTCTATATCAGGGCACCTGTAATAGATTCAAGAATGTAGCCAGAGAAAGGTTTATAGCTGTAAACCCTTTTATTAATAAAAATAAAAATTATAAATGAATGAAATTTCCATGTTAAACAAGATGAGAAAAGAAAAAAAAAAACAAAAGAAAAATAAAAAAAAGACAAAGCAAAAATCAACAATATTAGCTTTATCAATTCATCTAAATTAAAAAACAAGATATATAATTACTAAATAAAAATAATCATTTTTCGTAAAAAATTTCAAAAGGAACCAATTACTAGCTACCTTAACTGAGATGTATGTATAATAAAATACACGGGAGAAGTAACCATTGACATGATATATGTTGCATTTTAAAAAATCCTACAATCTCTCTGCTATACATTTGAAAGTTGTAATGGTGATTTCCTAGGAAAATATGATTTGCCCAAGTTGACCTTGCTATATGTAAAAAATTTAAATAAGTTCATTTCTCTGTTATGAAAAAGAAAAAATTATCAAGACACTTCCTCAAAATCAATCATTAAGCCCAGATGATTTCAAAGAATTGTATAAAAATTTCAAAGCCTGCATAGTCCCAATGATTTTGAAATTTTTTGCAGCTTATAAAGAAGAATATTTCAAAAAATTAAAGAAAATAATTTTTGTAAAGTAAGTATGACATTTATACCTAAACCTAATACAGTTAAAAAATAAAACTATGGACAAATATCAGTTATTAATATTGATTGAATTATAAAAATATAACTAACAGAATAAAACACATCATTAAGCAACTGATACATTTTGATCAAATGTGATTCATTCTGAGAATATGATGTTGATACCATATTAGGAAATCCATTGATATAAAAACCATTTGAATCATCTGGTTTGATGATTTGCTAGGAGGACTCATAGGACTCAGCATATAGTCTTATTCACGGCTATGACATATTACAGTAAGAGGATGCATAATTAAAGGGAAAAGGCATATGTGGTAATGTCCAGTGGAAACCAGGTGTGAAAGTTTCTAAGAGTCCTGTCCCGGTGGAATCATATAGGCTGCACTTAATTTCCTCAGCAACAGCTTTTGACAACACATGTGAAATGTTACCAGGGAAGCTCATTAGGGATTTAGTACCTAGGGTTTCTAGTAGGGGCTAGTCATGAGGCACCTTCTGCCTAGCACCTATCAAAATTGCAGACTCCTAGAAGGAAAGAAAAAGGTTAGAATAAACCACATTGTTTATACAGTTTGGGCACAGTTAGCCATTCTTATCCATCAGAGTGATGGTAATACTTCCAAAATCTAAGTTCTCAGCATCAGCCAAGGCCCAATCTTTTCATCAGGCCTTTCAAAGGATAGAAATCAGGTCTGCTATATGTTAACTCTTTCTGCACACCATATTCATACACCTAAGAGTAAAAATCAGCCATTTTTTTTCTCTATGGAAGATGGAATGTCCTTTGCAAAATGGATGATTTATTACTGAGATGAAAAAATACAAAATTTGAAATTGATGTTTAATTTCTTAACATAATATGAGAATTTTATATAATCTTATTCCTAAAATTAGTATTTTACTTAATGCATAGTTGTATTTCCCTTAAAATCTTAAAAAATGAATTGCACTCGTATTACTAATGTTCAACTTCCAGTTGAATTAGCTAACTAGAGGTTAGCTAATTCAATTAGACAAAATGAATCATTTAGAGACATAAGAATCAGAACAAAAAGGAAAACTGTATTTGCAGATGATAAGGTTTTGTAACTAGAAAACCCTAGAGATTCAGTAATAAAACTAAGTTTAAAATAAAACAATTTAATAGTACAGCAAACATAAAAAATAGCATATATAATACATATACACAAACAATAACAGATAACATAACACGTAAAATCAATATTCTATAACAACTATAAAATACTAAGAGATAAATGTAAGAAGAAATGTATAAAATCTAAATGAAAAAATTTTAAATACCTGAAAAATATTAAATTAGAATTATTTAAATGGGAAGTATTTTACTTTCATGTAAGATGCTTCAATTTTATAGAATATAGCTTAGCTCCCCATAAGTTAATTTATAATTTGAATGCAATCTCTATAATATGTAAATAAGTTCCTTTATATAATTAGAGAAGTTGATCCTGAAATTATATGTAAAAATAAACATATAAAATATACAAAATAAATATAATAAACATAAACATATATAATAATGTATAAAAATAGAAAAAATAAATATACAAAACTAACTAGGAAATACTAAAAAGAAAGCTGTAATATAAGAGAAGAAATAGGCCTTACTCAATATTAAACGTACTATATAAAACCTTACAATTAAAACTGTGCATTGGTGCATGCAGACATACAGTGAAATAGGATAAAGAAGTAATTATGTAATAGAAATAAATGCAACTAAAAATAAACTTTAGAATCTAAAGGTAGAATCTTAAAACACTGAGATGATGAGGAACTTTGTATGCCTGGGGCTGAGTTAAATAGATAAATTAATCAGTTTGCCATTTTGAAAAAGATAGAATCATTTCCCTTCTCACATTATATAAAATAATAATTAAAAATAAATGTAGAATTTATTTTTTAAAGAAATCAAAATATTCCAGGATAAGATAAAATGCAGATGAATTACTATATAACCTGATTTAGGTCAAAATATTCTAAGTCTGAATAAAAATTCAGAGGAAATGAAATAAATTAGTGGAACATTTGACTACATTTAAAAAAAAAAGACAAACTTTGCAAAGCAACAACATCATACAGGAAGATCAAAATACGACTGAAAAACTGGGAGAAAATATTTGCAACATTATTTTAACAATAAAGGGTTTCTTAAATTAATACAAATTGAGAAGGAAAGACTAAAAATTTGATAGAAACAAAAAGGCAGAGATGTAAACCAAGAACTCACAAAATATGTCAAAAGCCCTTAGAAATATGAACATTTGTTTAACTTTACTAATTGTAAAGGAACTATAAGTATAAACTAAGCTATCATTTCTTTTTCTGTCATTTTAGGAAAATTTAGATAGAAAGATGAGAAAGAGTGACAGAGAGAGAGACTGATGGAGATATTACAGCATTCTGTGGTGAGGATACATGCAAAATGCCCTCCCATGAACTTTTGAGGAAATGCCAGTTTGCACAATCCTAAAGAAGAACATTTGGTTTTAACCAACAAATCTACGTAGTTTCTTATGACTAACCAATTTCATGTCCACAAATTCAAGCAGAAGAAAGGATATTACAGATTTAAGCAGAAAATAGGATGTATTATATATACACGTGTTTTATATATATATATATATAATATATATTATATATATGTGTGCATATATATATACCTACACACATATATATGTGTGTGTATGAATAATTGTAATTTTTTAAATAGTAAAAATTACCTAAATGTCCAAACAAAGAGATTGACTAAATCAGAAATGTATACAGACACAAATGAGAACTATATAGCTATAAAAATGGGAAAATTGTCTTTAAGTTACTATGGTATGTTTACATTATAATTATATATTGTAATATATAGCAGGGTATATTTAGTTGAAAAACCACATAAGAAACTATAATATATTCTATGTTGTATTTAAAAAGGGGAGGAGATAAGAAAACATTCTGGTGGCTCCTCTAAAATCAAAAGTGGGAATACTAAGCCGAGATGGATAGGATAGGTTACCTATGGGGTGGTAGATGGGAACATAGTGCAAATAATAGAAGGAATGAAGGTGGTAACATTGTGCCATTCTCTGGATATACATTATGGTATGCTTCTGATAATAGGAACCATGTAAATCTTTCACATGAGAGAGAGTGAGCGAACAAAAATAATCAATAATCACGGAAAACGTACCATAAATAGAATTCAAACAAAAACAGATGAACCAAACTAAATTCAAATAAATAATATGTTCACCCTGAAATGGCTAATGAATTAACCCAACTAAAGCCCGAACACTGCATTTGGACTATATGCCCTAAAGCTAAAAACAAACACACTTTTGAACAAATATTAAAGTCTAGCTAGTAAGTTTCTTTTTGTGGAATTTAGGTTGCATTTCTCAAATTTTTAATTGTACAGTCTAAGATTGAGCAAGCAGTTAAATCTATCATGAATAATTAGATATTTCTCACTGTTATTATCCTATCCTACATTCTCTCACTCATCTGTTTCTTTCTTTTAGTTCTGTTTGAAATTTTGGAATATTCTCTATTTGTTTCATGGGATATTATTTGTTCTTTATATAGCATTGCATTTTTTATTTCTGTAAAATATTATTTTCATTTGCCTTTCCAAGTTTTGTCTTCAATTACAGAATCACATTTTTTAAATTAAGAAATTCTCATTTTTAAATTCCAGAAACAAAATGTATCTTTTGTTCATTGTGTTTCATCAACACAGCGATGATAACTTCTTCTGCTTGTCTTTTCTTTTAAAGTTTTTAAAAATTTACTTGAATAATAATTGTACTTGATATTTTGATGTATATATTCATAATTTAATTATTGTATCAAGCTAAATAACACATGTATCACCTCTTATATTTATCTTTTTTGTAGTGAGGACATTTAAAATATACTTTCAGTAATTTTGAAATGTACAATATATTATTATTAACTATGGTCATCATTATGTGCAATAAGATCTCAAAATCTTATCCTGGCCAGGTGCGGTGGCTCACGCCTGTAATCCCAGCACTTTGGGAGGCTGAGGCTGGAAGATTGCCTGAGCTCAGGAGTTTGAGACCAGCCTGTGCAAGACGGTGATACCCCATTTCTACTAAAATACAAAAAATTAGCCCAGCATGGTGACGCACTCCTGTGGTCCCAGCTACTCGAGAGGCTGAGGCAGGAGAATTGCTTGAACCTGGGAAGGAGAAGTTGCAGTGAGATGAGCTCACACCCCTGCACTACAGCCTGGGCAACAGAGTGAGATCCTGTCTTCAGAAGACAACACCTCATGTTTCTCTTCCCTAACTGGTACTTTGTACCTTTGATCACCATCCACTCAATGCTCCTACTCCCCAGCCTCTGATAACCATTATCCTGCTCTCTACTTTTATAAGGTCAACATTTTAAAATTTATCTGTAAGTAAGTTCATGAAGTATTTGTACTTTTTGAAACTATTCTGGCCCCTTAACCTACTTGTGAGTTTACTTGAACTTGGTTTTAAAATACGTGAGATCACTTAACAGACAAGAAAGTCAGTATATTGAGCATATTGATTTTAGCAGAGGGAAGAATATACGACAGAAATAAGGAGTTTACCATAATTCCTTTGACAAGTTGGGGCATCTCTTATGAAGAGTACTTAGTGGGGCCTCCATTCTCAAGCCTAAGCAGTAATGAACCTTCAGCAGCTCAGCACTATCAACTCTCTTTTCTGCTTCTGGAATCAATGATTCTTTCATTGTGCAACAAGTAGGCATAAACATACTCTCTCTTCGCTTATTGCACTGGTTGATATCATTGAGAAATCATGGGTCTTGAAGACTTCACTGTGTGCTCCATTGGAGAGTTAAAACTATTTCCAATTCACTGAGTTTGACTCCAATTTCACCAGCCTCCCTTCCTCAGGCATCACAAACAACAGCATCTTACACTGCAGGCTTTTCTCGAGAATGAAGATGTAGTTCCATATTGTTTCTTCTGCAGATTCTCACAGTCATCAATGATAATGCTAATAATAATGGATTTCTTTAAACAAAAATAATGAAAGATTCAAAAAAATTAATCATAAAAGTATGAAACATAAAAGTAGGAGAATGCAATTAATTCAGCTAAACATTAAAATTAATGGAGTTTTAACTGTTGAAATTAAAAGTGCTCTGAATAGCAAAATAAAATAGGCAAATAACTAATAGGTATAGAATAATTAAACCAAAATAAAATGGTAACTGTCAGATGGATTGATATTTTTCTGTAGGCTGTGAACACATTAGGTTAATGTCACAGGTTAACACATATAATAGGTATATTGTATAAATTCATTTTAGTTATGAATTTAATTATAAAATTGAATAAAATAACACCAAATTGAAGGTAATAGAGTTTAAATAATATGATTCACTCTCTTTGACTGAGGTTTAGCTGATATAAAATATTTCTTATTCCAGGTGACTTATTAATACAAATTAATCAGTTATGTTATAAACACATAGTTAAGAACTGAAATTTTGATTAAACTCATCCAATATTAAAAAAATTAAGTGAAATTGGAATATAGGAAAAATGTCCTAATATGATGAAGAATCTTTGCAAACATTTAATCATACACATCATAATAAAAGTAAAACATTAAATTCAAGGCCAGGCATGGTGGCTCATGCCTATAATTAAAGCCCTTTGGGAGGCTGAAGCAGGAGGATCATTTGTGACCAGGAGGTGGAGACCAGCCTGGGAAACTTAGTGGGATCTCATTTCTAAAAAATATATATAAAAAAACAGTTGGGTGTGGTGGTGCCTGCTTCTAGTCTCAACTACTCAAGAGGCTGATGTGGGAGGATTGCTTGAGCATGGGAGGTCAAAATACAGTGATCACACCATTTCACTCCAGCCTGGGTGACAGAGTGAGGCCCTGTCTTTCTGAGTTTCCTGAAACCATGTCACCTACTGTGGGGATACCAAGATATCTTTCCTGGATTTCAGGCAAACAGGTTATAAGACAAGGATAATGATACGCCTAAAAGCAGGAATAGTTGTGTGTTTTACAGAAAAAGCATTTCATGATGTTATTTCAATATTTTGGATTGTTTCTAAATTTAAAGCTAAGTCTAAAATCTATTTAGATTATGAAAGATGGAAGTTTATTTCAATTTTCTGTATATTTAAATGAGTAATATTTAGTTTTTACAAACCAGAATTTTCAAGATAAATCTCAACTTCACAGTGAAAAACTAACTTTCTATTTAAATGAAATTTCATTAGTCTAAAAAATATGTCCTCACTGAATCTGTAATAGAAAAAAAAACAATTATACCACCTTGAATGCATTTCATTTTGACATCCTGAAATCTACACCTATAACTAGGTTTCTTGTCATAGAAATCAAAGTCTTATGTTATTTTTGTTTCACTATACTAGGACACTTCTGTTTTCTAACTGTTCTTCATAATTATTATTTTAATTGCATGTGTAATAATTCATAGTATTGGTGTTTTATGATTTAACCTTCTTGTGTTAGAGTATTTTGAATTTTCAAATTTTACTAATACATACTATTGAGCAATATCTTTGTGATAATTTACTTCTGTTTTTATTGAACCATTTTTTGAAAATGTTGAAAAGGAATAATTATTTTGAATTATTAATATTACAATAATACATTAATTTTTATATTGTTGTAACCGAGTGAGTTGTAAGGAAAGGGCCACACTCTGAGATTCAATCAGGAGTCCTTTATTGCTAGCCAACCAAGACACTGCTCACACTCAAAATCTCTAGGCCCCAAAGAAGGGGCTTGATTCCTTTTTATCTCTTACTTAGAGAAGTGGGTGACAAAGGGGAATTTTACAGAAGCAGAACAAGCAAGTTAGTAGGAGGAAGCTGGTAACCAGGAGGCAGGAGGTTCCCATAGTTGCTGGTTAACAAGGGTATTTCCATACAATCATCAAGTGGGGTAGCAGGGTGGGCTTTCCATACAATCAATCACCAAGGGTTTTTTTTTTTTTTCACAATAGCAGGTGGGCTTGCCAAGCAGGATGCGGTTACATGGGTTACAGGTACTGAGAACAGCGTGACCCAAACTTCAACGGTTCAAGGCTCTGAGTACACCATGACACAGTAATGCACCTGAGGGGGCCGTGGCAGGGAGGGAGAAGCTAAGATGAAATTGTCAGGCTTACAGCTAAGATGGAGTCAGTTAGGCTAACACAAATTAGGCTAGCACAATATTAATAAAGCAAACAAAAGGCTTATGACTCTTGCTAGTCAAGGCCATTTTATTTAACAGAATTGTGCAGTTTATAAGTTCTTCTGGAAGTGAATATGCTAATTTCATTGTGATATTTTTTAAATGACCTACTTTTAGTCATCAAATTGTGTTTATTTGTATTTCTTTGTTTACTAATGTTTACAAACATGAGTGTTATTTACTTTTGTAAATTA
Source organism: Cacajao melanocephalus (assembly GCA_963573385.1). NCBI lineage: Eukaryota > Metazoa > Chordata > Mammalia > Primates > Pitheciidae > Cacajao > Cacajao melanocephalus. The sequence goes on along the minus strand of CAUYLG010007999.1, from coordinate 12,488 downwards.
CATTGGAGAAATTGTTATTTATTCTTATGAGCAGGCAAATTAAATACCTAATTGCATGCATCTATCATTAGCTACATTTTCCCAGATGAATTACTAAAAGAAAGATTGAGGAAAAAATATCTGCAATACTATTTTAAAATGCCTTTTATTTCTTGAGCATGTATTGAGTTTTTATTCTTAGTTGTAGCATATGAAATATTTTTTATCTTACCAAGAGGATGCATGTCTCTTTGGGATTAGATTCTTAAAAGAATATGAAACTTTAATGAGTATGACACATGAGCTCTTACAAGTCTGATATTTAACAGATCAAGTTAAATTAAATAACAGGCAGGTACCATGTGGTAAGCTTCCTAGGAGAAATTACAGTACAATTCTACTCCTATTATAATGATTTCTTATGCTCATTTTTATATAAAAGAAGAGGAAATGAGGAATCATTATGAGCAAAGAAAAAAACATAGCAGAGAATATTATTAGCATTAACTAAACCTATCTTCTATTCATCTAATGTAAGCATTTGTGAAGGGCTTATATGACCAGATTACAGTAAAATTATATAGAATATAAAAATCTGCTTAGTCTTATAACTCCAGTGTTTGCAGCTCATTACTGCTAGAATTATCTTCTATGATAGAAATCTGCTGTAAAAACTCACGTTAGATCCTTTGTCTGGCTTTAAGTAATGTTAGCTGTTTCAATTTACACAAATCTCTTCTCCAGACCTTATTCTACAATACCATAGAGTCAAAACACTTGAAACTTTCTCTCATTCTCTGAATAGGCTGTATATCAAGTTTTGCATTTTTCAGATTCTTAGGATGTCTTTCTTCATCTGTGTTAGTTTCCTATTGCTGTGTGTAACAAACTATCCCAAACTTCCTGGCTTAAAAACAACACCAATTATTATTTTACAATTCTGAAGAAGTCTGAAATGGGTCAGCAGGACAGCATTGCCTCTGGAGGTTCTAGGGGAGAATTAATTTCTTGCCTCTTCCAGTTTCTAGAAGATGTATGCATTAGTTGACTTGTGGCCCTGCAACAACTCAAACTCTGCCTCTTTTGTCACATCTTCTTCTCTGGGGCTAATCATCCCACTTCTCTCTGGGGTTCTTGTTTACATCAAGCCCATGCGGTGGGGTAATATCCATTTTGGACATTTAATATAATGCCATTTGCAAAGTCTCTTTTTCATTTTAAGTAGCATATTTACAAGTCAGGATATGGACATATTTTAGAAGGCATTAAGCTCCCTACTATATATTTTCTACCTAAAAAAAATGGTAGTCATTCTTTCCATTCCAAGTTCAAATTCACCCCCTCATGCGACTTTTTGCCTATCCCCAGGTGGAGGTGATGTGTTCTTTCTTCTCTTTCTTCAGGGACTGTAATGGCTGATAAACTTTCCTTCATTCCTTTGACACTTTGTTTTTCTCTATTCATGAAGGCTGTTCTTCACCAATTTTATTTTCATTAATTTATCCAGCTTATATATCCATAGAGACATTTTTCCTTTTTAAAAATTTTTTATCTTATTAATGTTTGCTATTTTCAATATAATAAATTCCATGTATTAAAAATGCTATTTTATACCTTAGAAGTTGAGGAAGGACAGTAATATATAATAACTGAGGAAAGTGGAGCAAAAATGTATGAAAAGAAGGCTCCAACAATTGTCCACCCTACAGGAACACCAAATTGAAAAACTATCCACACAAAAAAAGTACCTCCATTAGAATAAAAAATCAGGAGAACAGTCACAGTATGTAATTTTACCATTATATTAAAGAAAGAAGCACTGAAGAGGGTAGGAAAGACAACCTTGAATCACCGACACCAGCCCTCCTTCATCCCCCAGCAGTGGCTGTATGGCACAGAGACAATCTGTGCATTCAGGGAGACAGCACACAGTAATTGTGGGAGTTGACATTGGAACTCAGTGCTGCCCTGTCACAGCAGAAAGCAACCCAGGGCATAACTCAGTGAGTGTCTGCAGGGTGAGCTTTTAGATCAACTCTAGCCAGAGGCAAATCTTCCATTCCAGTGATAGGAGCCCGAGTTTCAGGCCAGCCCTACCACCATGGGCTCAAGGTCTCTGGGGTCTTAAATAAACTTAAAAGGCAGTCTAGGCTACAGAGACTGAAATTCCTGGATAAGTTTTGGTGATGTGCTGGGCTTGAAGCCAGTGGATATTTGGTGGAGATGGCCTAGTGAAATACCAGCTAGTGCAGCCAAAGGGAGTCCTTACATCATCCTTGCCCCAAACTCAGGCAACACAGTTTGCAGCTCTGGAAGAGACCCCTTGCCTCCACCTAAGGAGAGGAGAGGGGAGAGTAAAGAAGACTTTGTATTGAAACTTAGACATTAGCATAGCTGCAGAAGAATAGGGTATCAGGAACAGTCTTGAGGCCCCCATTCCAGGCTCTAGCTCCTGGTTGACATTTCTAGACACAGCCTGAACTAGAAGGGTACCCATTGCCTTGAAGGGAAAGATCGATTCCTGGAAAGATTTATCACTTGCTGACTTTAGACCCCTTGGGCCTTCAATAAACATCAGTGGTATCTCAGCAGTTCTCACTGTCAGCCTTCAGTGAGACCCAAGGCCATGCTGGCTTCAGGTGTGACCCAGCACATCCCCATCTGTGGTAACCCTAGGAAGAGACTCCTGCTTGAAAAACAAAGAAGAATGAATGAAAGGGCTTTGATCTTGCAGCTTACGTCCCAGCTTAGCCACACTGATGTAGAGAATCAAGCAGGCTCATGGGGTCCCCAGTTCTAGACTTTGGCTCTTGGACAGCATTTATGGGCCTGCCCTAGGTGAGAGGAGAGCCTGTTGGCCTGAACAGAGAGAATCAGGCCAGGCAGGATTCAATGGCTCTTTAGTGAACATTGGCAGTAACCAGTCAGTAATTGCCAGGGACCTGGGGTGCTGGTGGCCATGGGAAGAGACTCTTCTACTTGAGAAAAAGGGGAGGGAAGAGAGAAAAGGCCTTTGTCTTACAGTGTTGGTACCAGCTCAGCCACAGTACAATACAGCACCAGGTAGATTCCTAAGCTTCCTTTTGTGAGGTCTGGCTACCAGATGGCATCTCTGGACCCAACCAGGGCTGAAGGCAGCTCTTGTCCCTGAAGGGAAGGACACAGACCTGGTGGGATTTGCCACCTGCTATTTGTAAAGTTCTTGGGTTTTGAGTGAATGTAAGTGATAGCCGTGCAGTAGCCACTTTAAGCCTTAGGCAAGACCAAGTGTTGTGTTGCCTTTGGATCTGACTCAGCACAGTCCCAATGCTGGTGCTCACAGGGGTGCATGTGTCACCCGTCCTCCAGCTCCAGACAGCTCAGAACAGAGAGAGATACTCTGGTTGGTTGGGGGGAAGTAAATGAAGAGAACAAGAGTTTCCAACTGGTATCCCAGGGGATTTTCCCAGATCTTACCCAAGACTACCAAGACAGTACCTGTATCAGTCTGCAAGAGACACAGTAGTTTTGTGCATGGAGTGCTCCCTAATGTCTACATGGCTACAGTGACCAAAGACTAAGGTCACAACACCCAAGCACCTTTGAATACTTGGAAAAAATTGCCAAGGACATCCATAAACAATCCAAGACTGCAAAAACGACAATAAATATCTACTCCTCAGTGCCCAGAAAACAATGGACATGCCCATGCATCAAGACCATCCAGGAAAATATAATCTCACTGAATGAACTAAATAAGGTATCAGTAACCAATTCCAGTGAGACAGATATATACACAAAATATAAAGCAATAAACTAAGACATATCACAATTTAAAAATCTCCTTTGTTAAAAGAAAGGAAGGAAGAAAAGATCACAAAACAATCAGGAAACAACAAAATGGCAGGAATCAATTCCTACTTATCAGTAGTAACATTGAATGAAATTGGACTAAACTCTCTAATCAAAAACATAAAGAGGCTAAATAGTGAAAAAGAACAAGGGCCCAAAATTCTGTTGCCTACAAGAAACATATTTCAAATATAAAGACACACATCCACTAAAAATAGAGGGATGGAAAATGTTATTCCATGCCAATGGTAATAAAAATAGAAAAAAAGTAATCTATACTTATATCAGACAAAATAGATTTTAAGACAAAAACTATAAAAAGAGACAAATGTCACAATATAATGATAAAGGGGTCAGCTAAGCAAGAGAATATAACAATTCTAAATATATGTGCACCCAACAATGGAGCACACAGATATATAAAGCAAATATTATTAGACCTAAAGAGAGAGCTAGACCTCAAAAAAATAATAGCTGGAGATTTCAACACCACAATTCAGCATTGGAAAGATCAGACAGACAGAAAACCAACAGTGAAACATCAGACTGAAGCTGGGCTAGAGACCAAGTGGACCTAATAGACATTCACAGAACATTTCATCCAATGACTACAGGATTCACATTCTTCTCCTCAGCACACGGATCATTCTGAAAGGTCTGCCATATGTTAGGTCACAAGGCAAGCCTTAAGAATTCCAATATTGAAATTATATTAAGTATTTTTGACTACAAGGCAATAAAACTGGAAATAACAGGAATTTTGGAAACTATGCAAAAACATGGAAATTAAATAATATTCTTCCCAATGACCAGTAGGTCAATAAAAAATACAAGAAGAAAATTAAAAAAAGAAAAACACACACACATGGAAGCACAACATATCAAAACCTGTGGTATTAATCAAAAGCAGTACTTAGAAGAATGTTTATAGCCATAAGTGCTTCAATCAAAAAAGTAGAAAAACTTGAAATAAACCACTTAATGGTATGTCTTAAAGAACTGGAAAAGAAAGAGTAAAGTAAACCCACAATTAGTAAAGGAAAAAAAAAAAAAACCAAAATCACAGCATAAATAAAATTTAAAAGGAAAATCGAAAAAGCTGTTTTTTTAAAAAGTTAAACAAAATGACAAATCTTTAGCTCAACTACCTAAAAATGAGAGAAGATCCAAATAAATAAAATCAGAGATGAAAAAGAAGACATTATAAGTGATACTGCAGAAATTCAAAGGATTATTAGAAGCTGCTATGAGTAGCTACATGTCAAGTAACTGGAAAACCTAGAAGAAACGAGTAAATTCCTAATATCATGCAACCTACCAAGATTTGACCACGAAGAAATAGAAAACCTGTTCAAACCAATAACAAGTACTGAGATCAAAGCCATAATAAAAAAGTCTTCCAGCAAAGAAAAACCAGGACTTGATGGCTTCATTACTGAATTTTACCAAACATTTATAAAAAGCTAATACAAATCCTACTCAAAATATTTCAAATAATAATCAGGGAACACTTTCATACTCATTCTATAAGGTCAGTATTACTCTGAATCCAAAATCAGACAAAGATACATCAAAAAAAGAAAACTACAGGCCATTATTCCTGAAGAACATTGATTAAAAATTGTCAACAAGTTAGTAGCAAAGTGAATTTGACAACACATTGAAAAAATTATTCATCATGACCAAGTGATATTTATCTCAGTGAAGCAAGAGTGATTCAATTTGAACAAATCAAATAATGTGATATGAACAGAATGAAGGACAAAAATCACATGATCGTTAAAATTTGTGCGGAAAAAGCATTTAATAAAATTCAACATCCTCTCCTGATAAAAACTCAAAAGCCTGGATATAGAAGGAACAAACCTTAACAGAATAAAAGCTATATTAAAGTCTATAAAACAGACCCACAGCTAGTATAATACTAAATGCAGAAAAACTGAAAGCCTTTCATCTAAGATCTGTAACAAAACAAGGATGCCCACTTCACCACTGTTATTCGACATAGTACTGGAAGTCCTAGCTAGAGCAAGCAGACAAGATACATAAATAAAAAGCATCCAAATTCAAAAGGAAGAAGTCAAATTATCATAATTTGCAGAAGATATGATCTCATATTTGGAAAATCTAGACTCCACCAAAAAATCATTTGAATTTATTAATTCAGTGATTGCAGAAAATTCAACATACAAAAATCAGCAGCATTTCTATAAGCCAACGATGAAAATCTGACAAAGAAATAAAAAAAGAAACCCGCTTTTCAATAGCCACACTTAAATTTAAATAACTAGAAATTAACTTAATCAAGGAAGTTAAAGATCTTTGCAATTAAAACTATAGGAAACTCACTAAGGAAATTAAAGAGGTTGCAAAAAATGGAAAGATATTGCATGTTCTTGCATTGGAAGAATTCATATTGTTAAAAGCAATTCAATATTATTTTTAGCATCTACAGATTTAATGCAATCCCTGTCAAAATATCAATGACATTCTTCGCGGAAATTAAGGAAAACAATCCTAAAATTTATATAGAACCACAAAATTGCCAGAATAGTCAAAGCTATCCCAAGCAAAAAGAACAAAAGTGAAGAAATCACATTACCTAACTTCAAATTATACCACCTAGCATTAGTAACCAAAACAGCATAGCTCTGGCATAAAAACAGGCACTTTGACCAATGGAACACAATAGAAAATCCAGAAATAAATACATAAATCTACAGTGAATTTGTTGTTGATAAAGGTGCCAAGAACATACATGGGGGAAAGGAAAATCTGTTACACACATTGTGCTAGGAAGACTGGATATCCACGTACAAAATAAGAAAACTGGACCCTCATCGCTCACCATATGCAATAATCAAATCAAAATGGATTACAGCCTTAAATCTAAGACCTCCAATTATGAAACTTCTGTATAAAAACACTGGGGAAACTCTCCAGGACATTGCGCTGGGCAAAGATTTATCCGGTAATATCCCAGGAGCAAAAGCAACCAAAGCAAAAATAAATGAGTTAAAAATTTAGAAAGCTTCTCCTCTGAAAAAGAAACGATCAAAAATGTGAAAAAACTATCCTCAAAATGGTACACAATATTTGCAAACTATCCGTTTGACAAGATATTAATAAGCAGAATACATAAGGAGCTCAAACAACTCTATAGGAAAAATAGTCTAGTAATCCTATCTCAAAAATGGGCAAAAGATTTAAACAGATATTTCTCAAAAGAAGAAATACAAATGGCAAACAGACATAGGAAAGGTGCTTACATCAATTATCAGAAAAATGCAAATAAAAGCTACAATGAGCTATCATCTCACCCCAGTTAAAACGTCTTATATCCCAAAGGCAATAACAAATGCTAGTGAGGATGTGGAAAAAAGGGAACCCGTATACACTGATAGTGGGAATGTAAATTAGGACAACCGCTTTGGAGAACTGTTTAGAGGTTCCTCAAAAAAATTAAAAATAGAATTCCTATATGATCCAGCAATCACACGGCTCAGTATATACCCAAAATCAAGAAAATCAGTATATCAAAGAGATAACTGCTATTCCATGTTTATTGCTGTACTATTGCACAATAGGCAGCATTTGGAAGCAACCCAAGTGTCATCCACAGATTAATGAATGAAGAATACGTGGTACATATACGCAATGGAATACTATTCAGTAGAATTAGATTCTGTCATTTACAATAACATCGAAGGGACTAGAAGACATTATGTTAAGTGAAATAAGCCAGACACAGGAATAGAAAATTTGCGTATTCTCATTCATTTGTGAGAGGTAAGAAAATAAAACAATTGAGATAATAAAGAGTAGAGTCATGTTTATCAGAGACTGGGAAAGGCAGTGGGGGGCATATGGAATATGGATTGTTAAAGGGTACAAAAATTGGGTTAGATAGAATCAATAAGATTTAGTATTTGATAGCAGAACAGAGGGACTACAGTCAACAATAATTTATTATACATTTAAAAATAACAAAAAAAATAATTAGAATTTAATACAAAGAAAGGATAACTGCTTGAGGTAATGGATTCTCCATTTACTCTGATGTAATTATTATATATTGCATATCTCCATCAAAATATCTCATGGACCCCATAAATACATACACCTATTATTTATAGACAAGCATTAAAAATAAAATCTATATGTTGAAAAATAAGTAAACAAATAGATAATATTATAATAACTGACTGGGAACATGTAAAAAAATAGAAATAATTTTATTTTAAACAGGTAGTAATTGAAGAGGTTTTTTTTTCAAAGTGTGTTAAATGCCAAAGCAAATAGAATATTTAACATTTGATTTTAAAAGACTGAGCTTTTACTAGCAAATATTTAGTTGAATAAATATTTAATTATAAATATATTTTATATTATTTGTATTTGAATTACTGGCTACACACCTAAATTAAATCCACCACTGAGTTACAATTTTCACCACTGGGATTTTAGGGCATGTAATTAAAGACAACAGTAAAGAAAAATTAATTTTCCCTAAATATCCTATATCATTGGAGAAAAACTTCACCTGGAAATACTGCAAGGATGCGCTAATCACCTGGAAATATCACAAAAATGCACTAATGCTAATTAGCTATAAAGCTTTTCTACATTCAAGTAATGCAAAATATTAATTTTTCCACTATTCTTTGAACAATTTACCAAAAATATACTCTTATCTGAAATGGTTAAGTGAATTATAATCCATTTTTGAAGCCTGATAAATGTGTTTATATATCTGTGCACTGAATTAATAAATATCTTATTCTCTACATGATACAGTGCTTAGAAACATTTGGGGATATAAATTTACTATAAAAATGAATTTTCTAAAGATAATAGGTGGATGGCAAATAAACACAGGAAAACGCGTTCAACATTATTAGACATTAGGGAAATTTAAGTTAAAAGCATGATAAAATATCACTACACAACTATTTAATGGCTAAACTAAATACTACTTACAAACTCAAGTGCTGATAAGGTTGCAGAACTTTGGAAACTCATTCCTTGGTGGTGGCAATGTGAAACGTAACAGTAACTCGAAATAGCTCATAGTTTTGTTTTTTTTTTTAATAGAGTTAATTGTACACTTATGACACACCTGAACAATCTTGTGTATTTATCGTAGAGAAATAAAAAGCCTATTTCAAGTGTATAAACTGCATAATTCCATTTATGTAACATTCTCAAAATGGCAAAATTTTAATGATGGACATCAGAGGTGTGGTTGCTAGGGATGGGATTTAAGGAAGGATGTGATCATAAAGGGAGTAGACTAAGGGAGTTTCCTTTAGGTGATTAAGCTGTTTTATCCCCTTTGTGCTAGTAGTCATGTGACTTTATACATATGGTGAAATTCCATAAAACTATAGAGAAGAAAAGAAGGAAATAGAAGAAAAAAGGAAGGAAGGAAGGCTGGAAGGAAGGAAGGAGGATGGGAGGGAGGGAGGGAAGGGAGGAAGAGAGTAAAAGAAAATACTAGGGAAACTTGAATAATGCAGTTTAGTTAATAGTATTGTATTAATAGTATTGCACCAACTAAATGTTAATTTCGTTATTTTGATAATTACACTTTTATTACATAAGATGTCATTGGGGTAATCTGTGTAAAAAGAAACACAAGAACTATCTGTAATATTTAAAAGCAACTTCTATTTGAGTTTAATTATTCACAAGTAACAAGTTTAATTTTTTACAATGTCATACATACCAAACTCAACTTATAAATGAGAATAAAAATGATAAGATGGTAAATCTACTTCTTGTTCAGGAGTGAAGCTATCCTGTGTTTGCTAATATTCTTGTCAGCTACCTTAATTATTCTTGCTATTTGACATCACCTCTCTAAAGGCAATCATCTCAGACAAAATTATATTTTATAGATGGTGTGGTGTTATTGTCTTCTATTGTGTGTATTATTGCTTCATTTACTATGCAGTCAAGTTTTCTTACATGTGATAATACACTGAACAAAATGGGCAAAGCCTAGATTCATCTTTTATCATACTATTCCCCTAGCAATGTCCTCAGCAAGGACACTTTGACCTCTCAATGACTGTCATAACTCTGAACTCATGTGTAAATTATCAGTGTAACTCCTGCCTAATAGAACCACCAGTATTTGGGAGCACACAAGTTAAATGTTTAGAGAAATAAAAATAGATGGAGTGGTAGATGAATCAAAGACAGAAAATAAATATCATCTGCTGGTAAGAAGCCAAAAGGATGAGATCATATTGAAGAAATTATTCATCAAATCTGGTTCAATATTAAGTTAGTATTGAGAACAGAGCAGATATGAGATAAATTGGATTCTAGTAGACTCAGGGAGGGTGCAGCCTCTGAAGTGTAAAAGAAGCTAGTGGGAATTACAAACATCTGCATCATTCTAGGATTATTTTGTCTGAAATAAGTTTGATGAGAATAGGAACAACGCCTTGTCATTGACTTGAGTGTAGGCAAAGCTCTCAGAGACTGAGACATAATGCAGCTTGAGAGAATGGAAGAAATCACCAGCATCCTATTGAGGTATGCATGAGGAAACAGATTTTCCAAACCACCTCCTACATAAGATGTTGGCAAGGTAGTGATTGTTCTTAACTTGAGGCACTGATCTCAGAAAACTTTTACCTATGGCATGATGCCTTGAAGACAAATTAGATCTTTGAAAAAGATACTTTAAATCATAGGAAGTTCCTTATGAAGGATATCTAAGACTGCCTCTTAGATTTAATAACTTTCTTTTTATAACTGAGGTTTAAAAAAAGAGGTTTATATAACATAATACAGCAGTTTAGCATAATTAGATGTTTATGGACCAACAAGCTCCATTGTTGAATGATTATATCTCACCAATAGGCACACTCAATAACTATAATATACTTAAATATTCCTAAAATTGACAGCAGGGTCAAGCCTTTGCTGTCATTTAATTTATTTTCTTTTTAATGTATGTATTTTATTGCATTTTAGGTTTTGGGGTACATGTGAAGAACATGCAAGATTGTTGCATAGGTACATACATGGCAATGTGGTTTGCTGCCTTCCTCCCCATCACCTATATCTGACATTTCTCCCAATGTTATCCCTCCCCAATTCCCCACCCCCAGCTGTACCTCCCCTAGTTCCCCCCTAACAGACCCCAGTGTGTGATGCTCCCCTCCCTGTGTCCATGTGTTCTCACTGTTTACCACCCGCCTATGAGTGAGAACATGTGGTGTTTGATTTTCTGTTCTTATGTCAGTTTGCTGAGAATGATCATTTCCAGGTTCATCCATGTCCCTACAAAGAACATGAACTCATCGTTTTTTATGGCTGCATAATATTCCATGGTGTATATGTGCCACATTTTCTCTGTCCAGTCTATCATCAATGGGCATTTGGGTTGGTTTCAAGTCTTTGCTATTGTAAACAGTGCTTCAATGAACATTGGTATGCATGTGTCCTTATGATAGAATGATTTATAATTCTTTGGGTATATACCCAGTAATGGGATTGCTGGGTCAAATGGAATTTCTATTTCTAGGTCCTTGAGGAATTGCCACACTGTCTTTCACAATGGTTGAAGTAATTTACACTCCCACCAACAGTGTAAAAGTGCTCCTATTTCTCCACATCCTCTCCAGCATCTGTTGTCTCCAGATTTTTTAATGATTGCCATTTTAACTGCTGTGAGATGGTATCTCAATGTAGTTTTGATTTGCATTTCTCTAATGACCAGTGATGATGAGCATTTTTTCATGTTTGTTAGCCTCTTATATGTCTTCTTTAGAAAAGTGTCTGTTCATATCCTTCACCCACTTTTGAATGGGCTTGTTTTTTTCTTGTAAATCTATTTTAGTTCTTTGTAGATTCTGTGTATTAGCCCTTTGTCAGATGTGTAGATTGCAAAAATTTTTCCCATTCTGTTGGTTGCCGATTCACTCTAATGATTGTTTCTTTTGCTGTGCAGAAGCTGTGGAGTTTAATTAGGTCCCATTTGTCTATTTTGGCTTTTGTTGCCAATGCTTTTGGTGTTTTAGTTATGAAGTCCTTGCCTATGCCTATGTCCTGGATGGTTTTGCCTAGGTTTTCTTCTAGGGTTTTTATGGCATTTGGTCTTATGTTTAAGTCTTTAATCCACCTGGAGTTAATTTTAGTGTAAGGTGTCAGGAAGGGGTCCAGTTTCTGCTTTCTGTACATGGCTAGCCAATTTTCCCAACACCATTTATTAAACAGGGAGTCCTTTCCCCATTGCTTGTTTTTGTGAGGTGTATTAAAGATCAGATGGTTGTAGATGTATGGCATTGCCTCCGAGGCCTCTGTTCTGTTCCATTGGTCTATATCTCTGTTTTGGTACCAGTACCATGCTGTTTTGATTACTGCAGCCTTGTAGTATAGTTTGAAGTCTGGTAGTGTGATGCCTCCAGCTTTGTTCTTTTTGCTTAGTGTTAACTTGGCTATGTAGGCTCTCTTTTGATTCCATATGAAGTTTAAGATGGTTTTTTCCAGTTCTGTGAAGAAGGTCATTGGTCGCTTGATGGGGATAGCGTTGAATCTATAAATTACTTTGGGCAGTATGGCCATTTTCATGATATTGATTCTTCCTAGGCATGAGCATGGAATGTTTCTCCGTCTGTTTCTGTCCTCTCTTATTTCGTTGAGCAGTGGTTTGTAGTTCT
>CAUYLG010007997.1:0-41641 GCA_963573385.1 Cacajao melanocephalus | reverse complement strand
TCCCCTGTAGGAGGAGAGGCATTCTGATTTCAGGTGTTCTCAGCCTTTTTGCACTAGTTTCTTCCCATTTTTGTGGATTTATCCACCTGTCGTCTTTGTAATTGCCGACTTTCAGATTGGGTCTGAGTGAACGTCCGGCTTGTTGGTGATGAAGTTTTTTCTATTTCTTAGTTTTTCTTTGGCAGACGCCCCTTCCCCACAGAGCCAGGCCTTCCCGGGGTTCAGCTGTGTTTACTGTGAAACTCTCAGTCCTCAGCGCTTCCAATTGCTGTTCTCCTTGTGGGGATGGGACCAGCTAAGCCCGACTCTAAGGGCACCCAGTCGCGTATACTCCGCACTGAGAAGTGCTGCGCCGCGCTGTGGTGCCAGCAAAACAGTTGCGCTAGCCAAAAGAGTCGCGCTGGCGACATGTGTGGCTCCTCCACCGGGAATCTCCCAGTTTTTGGGCCACAGAAATTCGTCTGAAATTGCGGCGTCCACTCGCTCTCTGTGCTTTCACTGGGAGCTACAATCCTGAGCTGTTGTTAATCGGCCATCTTAGATCTCTCCCCCCTCAATTTTAGAGTATATGCACAATGGCAGCTGTCTTCCACACGTCATGCCGTGACCCTAAAAAGCCAGTTAGCATGATCATCATTCAAATTCTACAAGCCCATGGGAAAAGTTCATTAACAACCTCACCTGGGCATGTATCTGCTTGTGTGTTTTTGTTTGTTTGTTTTGAGACAGAGTCTCACTCTGTCACCAGGCTGGAGTACTGTGGCGTGATCTTGGCTCACTGCAACCTCCGCCTCCCTGGTTCAATCGATTCTCCTGCCTCAGACTCCCGAGTAGCTGGGATTACAGGCATGTGTCACCATGCCTCGCTAATCGTTGTATTTTTAGTAGAGACGGGGTTTCACCATGTTGGCCAGGATGGTCTTGATATCCTGACCTTGTGATCCACTCACCTCGGCCTCCCAAAGTGCTGGGATTTCAGGCATGAGCCACGGTGCCTGGTCCATCTGTTTGTGAAAACACAGAGACTACTCCTGCTTCCCTTTAACTGTTCACCTAAAAGATTTAACCACCTAACATCTTTTTATTCCCTTAAGCCTCCAGAAAGACTCCTGTCTCTTTTCCGTTAGATGCTTCAACTTCAAAAACCAAAGAAAAGTAGATGTAATCATCAGTGTTTGCTCATTCAATAAGTATTTATTGCTAACTTATGTGCCAGGTATTGGTCTAGACACTGAAATACAGCAGTAACCAAAAAGAGACAAAACATCCTGCCCAAATGAAGCATAAAATTCTAATAGCAGGGGAAACACTCAACAATATAAATCAGTAATATATATAGTATGGTAGGTTCTGAAAAGTACTAAGGAAAACTAAAGAAGTACAGAGAAATAAGAAGTGTCAATATGTGTGTAGGAGACAGAGAAATTTCGATACAGTGGTCAGGAAAGTACTTGCTGAAAGGGTAATATTTCAGTCAAGTCTTGAAGGATTGTTAATGAATTATTAATTTTTTCATTTAAGATTTATGATTTGTCTATAACATCAGTCATACTAACATATATACATAGATATCCAATTTAAATCTTGTTACAACAACCTAAGATTAATCCAGATTATTTTAAAACTGGCAAAAAAATAGTACTTATGAGCTCTATAAACCATATCATATACACCTAAGCCATGAATGTGGGTGGCAGTTCTAAGGTGGATGAAAAATTTAAATTTAAAAATGCCCTAAATAAACTATGGGAATGTAGTTTTAGTTAAAATAGATTACATTTTAGATTTAAAACATATCCAAAGGAATATTTTCAAAGCACTAAATATATGATCACATTAAAATTTTACACACAAATCCATAAACAGACCACTACACATAACACTAATGTTGCAGATTAAGTGAATTTCCTTAGCAGCAAGAAAAAATTAAAACTTTATAAATACTATAGGTGTCATAGATAATTTTTCTTATACCAGTTTACTTTTAGAGCCATATAAAAAGTTAAAACCACAAATAAAATTTTGTGACCCTAGAAATGCATTTAAATTAAAAAAGACAATATAAATATTGTTAACAGATTAGATTATTTAAATAAGTTTGACTTATTAATTTATTTTAATTGCATATATGGTAAAACAAATATTAAGAGTTCCTCTCCAACTCAAAAATAAGGGGCAAATTCAAATAAGATTAATCTCTTCTTAGGTATCAAAATTGTATCTGAATGTTCTGGTCATTTTATTTTTTTTTATTTACTTTATTTTATTTCATTTTTTTATTATTGTACTTTAAGTTCTGGGGTACATGTGCAGAACATGCAGGTTTGTTATATAAGTACATGTGCCATGGTAGTTTGCTGCATCCATCACCCCATCATCTACATTAGGTATTTGTCCTAATGCTATCCCTCCCTTATTTCCCTCACTCTCTGCTATCTCTCCACTAGCAACCTATCCCTCAACAGGCCCCAGTGTGTGATGTTCCTCTCTCCATGTCCACGTGTTCTCATTGTTCAACACTCACTTATGAGCGAGAACATGTGGTGTTTGGTTTTCTGTTCTTGTGTCAGTTTGCTGAAAATGATGGTTTCCAGCTTCATCCATGTCCCTGCAAAGGACATGCACTCATCCTTTTTTATGGCTGCACAGTATTCCAGGATGTGTATGTGTCACATTTTCTTTATCCAGTCTACCATTGATGGGCATTTGGGTTGGTTCCAAGTCTTTGTTATTTTGAACAGTACTGCAATAAACATACGTGTGCATGTGTCTTTATAATAGAATGATTTATAATCCTTTGCGTATATACCCAATAATGGGATTGCTGGGTCAAATGGTATTTCTGGTTCTAGATCCTTGAGGAATTGCCACACTGTCTTCCACAATGGTTGAACTAGTTTATACTCCTACCAACAGTGTAAAAGTGTTCCCATTTCTCCACATCCTCTCCAGCATCTGTTGTCTACTGATTTTTTAATGATCACCAATTTAACTGGTGTGAGAGGGTATCTCAATGTGGTTTTGATTTGCATTTCTCTAATGGGTCTGATCATTTTAATATCATCTTAAGTTTATTATTTGAAAACAAAAATTACTATATGGATAATTCTATGAAGAAGTTTACTAAACAACGTATTTAAGAAACACAATTAAATAGGCAATAACAAAACCATGATATTTAACCACCAATCCCTTCTTTCTATAAAAGTGTTAGACAAACCACATAGGTCAAATCTGGCCCACTTCCTGCTTTTATAAACAAAGTTTTATTGAAACACAGTCACATCCATTCATTTAAGTCTTGTCTGTAGCTGTTTTTGTGCTATAACAGCAGAAATAAATAGTTGAAATAGAGACTGTATGGGCCATAAGCCCTAAAATATTAGCTGTCAGGCCTTTTAATAAAGTTTTTACCAATTTTTGCCTTATAAGATTGGTAAAATCTTTTCTCCATAGGGACAGCCCTAGTTTTGATCCTGGAGTCATCTCCAATCATTTGTTCTTTATGGCTCCATACCCATTCTTAACAGGCTGAAATCTTTTTTGAGGTGTGCTGTCCTTAGAAGTATGCTGAAAGAGAGAATCCTCAGACTCACCTTTCAAATACTAATTTCCAGTTTCCAATGTGGATGCCATTCAGCTGCAAATATTACTGCAATATACTCATCTTTCAAATATTTTGTGTCCCTGTACACATTCACTTGTGCAATGATTTATTCAATATTCACCTCTACATAGTCTCTGCTCAGTTAATTACAAATCTTTTCATAGTTTCTACTTGAACATACTAGTGCTGAATATACTTTCTATAAACTACAGTATTGTTGGATAATGTTAATGAATCTCTACTCTTAAGCAGCTATTTGAAACTACTCACTGGCCAATTACTTCTAGAGGGAACATGTGGACTATCTCATACAGACATAGTAAACAAATGTCTGTATTACTATTGTATTGATAGTCTCATTGACTGAACACCCTGACTTTGCTAATCCACATACTGGCTAAATGAATTCATGGCTGATACTGATTTCCACCTATCACACTTTTTACTTTTCTCAGTCTTCATTGATTCTTCTGATACCTCCTCTCAATATGAGAGGTATAGCTTTGCTATTACACTGTTGAATAAAATGAAACAGATTCTATTCAAAGTGCTACCAGAAAAAAATTAAACTCTAAGAAATGAGGTAATGACCTCTCAGATTTTTTTCTCAATTCTACCATCAAATCTTTTCATTCCTAAAAAATTACAGAAGGCAAAAACAGATAAATTACACATGACAAACTGTGGGTTACAAAGTGCTACTATTCCAAGAAAATATGCATTATAATGATATACTATATTTTAAAACTCAGTTGTTCCTTATACATATGAATCTGAAGTTAACCACTATATATAACACAAAATTCTCTCATATAAATAAAATCATTATTATTTATAAACACATTTCAATAAATAAAAGTGACACAAATATTTTTCCTTTGACTTTTGAAAAAGTGCAACTGCTGAGAGTATTCCAATTGACAAACATTGCTTTTAAAAAAAAAAAGCCCAATTTTAAAAGCCTTTCTAGAAAAAAAAATGCAAAATAAAGGAATAATAGTAGGTTTGCTCTTACTGGAATTGTGGCAGTAGTCAATGTATTGTGGAACTTGGATCGTGAAGGCCATCAAATCTGGAGCTAAGAGGGACTCTGGCTTTCTACTCTCTTTGAGCCACTTGGTGCTATGAAGGTCTTTAGTGTCAGAAGGACCCTGAAGCAAGGGAATCAACTTCTCTTTTCCACTATCAACTGAAAAGAAATATTTATAAAACGACAATAAAAACAAAACATGAGTAGCTTCAGAATGTTTGATTTTAAAATATACTAACAATAATATTACATTTCAATTTTATTTGATAATTTTAGCTATACATTTAATTATACTGAGTCTGATGAAATGTAAAGCATTTTTAACTCTCAAGTTTCCATATTTGCTAATGAATGCAGAACATGTCCAGAAAGGTTTATAAAAGGAAACAACTAAATACACTATCTTCTAAAAATTAAATGAAATCTGTACCTTTATAAACTTATCTTAAAATTAGTTTACACTGAAAAACTCACAAATAGTTTTTTAAAAATATTATGAAATAAAATATGGGTAGGAAGGTAAAGTCATTTACAACCAAAATTTAAAAACAATTGGGTCTATTTAATTACATTATATTAACAACTTTTTAATTTCATTTTAAGTGACATATATATAGCTCCTATTCCCCCCAAAAGTGTAATAAACATTGCTTTAATTTTTCTCCCTCATAACCATTCATAAAACTAAGTATTTTTCCCTAAGCAAAAATTAATTTGTTAAAGTCAAGAAGTATCATCCTGGCACAATTAGAAAAATTTTTAAGTAAAAATTTAAAACGTCTGATTCATAGGAACAATGAGTAAATTCTTGTTTCAGTAACGCTCCTTGTAAAACGTAAGGCCAATTCTCCTATACAGGCAATAAAGTTTTACACGGTCCAGCTGCACATACCTGGGGCTTTGGCACAAATTTTTATTGATCCCACGGTCCCAGAGGCACATTTGACCAATGATGTGCTGCAGTACTTCAATTCAACATTCTGGATTGAGCCCTCAAGAGTTGGCAGGGGATTCTTAGATTTCACACCTAATAAAAGAAAACTGCAAATGTACTAGCCGATTGAATTTAAATAATTTTTATACTCCTTCACCAAGGCATTTAAACTTAATTACACTTTAACTGTCTACCTCAGATGTTCTTACAGTATTTGTGTTAGGTTTCATAGTTTAGTGTTTTGAAGGTGAAAGAATGCAAATTCAAAATAAATGGGCTGAACTCTCATAACTATACTTACTCAATTCTTGATTAGTCAAACTCAAGAAATAAAAGGAAATGCACAAATCCTTTTTAAGAAAACAAGAGACAGTTTTAAAAATTATATTTGGCTTAAAAAACAGACTAAGATTTTTCTTTTCGAAACAAATTTAACTTATAAGTCAAGTTTTGAAGCCTTTTTTTTTTTTTTTTTTTTGACACAGAGTCTCTGTCACCCAGGCTGGAGTGCAGTGGCGTGATCTCAGCTCACTGCAACCTCTGCCTCCCAGGTTTAAGCAATTCTCCTGCCTTAGCCTCCCTAGCAGCTGGAGTTGCAGGCGTGTTCCATCAGCCTGGCTAATTTTTATATTTTTAGTAGAGATGGGGTTTTCCCATGTTGGCCAGGCTGGTCTTGAACTCCTGACCTCAGGTGACCCGCCTGCCTTGGCCTTCCAAAGTGCTGGGATTACAGGTATGCACCACCATGCCAGGCCTAGGTGGAGACATTTAAACATAAAACTACCTGAGGAAACTTACTCTCCCAATATCTTGGTCAGGTGAAATGAGGAGACAGAAACAAAATACAGGCTGAAGATCCCTTATCCAAAATACCTGAGACCAGAAGTATCTTGAATTTCGGATTTTGTTGGATTTTGGAATTTATATTATATACTCACCAGTGGAGCATCCCTACTCTGAAAATCAAAAATCCAAAATGCGACTGGGTGTGGCAGCTCACATTTGTAATCCCAGCACTTTGGGAGGCCAAGGCAGGCAGATCACAAGGTCAAGAGGTTGAAATCATCCTGGCCAACATGGTGAAACCCCATCTCTACTAAAATATACAAAAATTAGCTGGGTGTGTTGGTGTGCACCTGTAGTCCCAGCTACTCAGGAGGCTGAGGCAGAAGAATTGCTTGAACCTGGGAGGGAGAGGTTGCAGTGAGCCGAGATTGCACCACTGCACTCCAGCCTGGCACCTGGTGACAGAGCAAGCTCTGTCTCAAAAAAAAAAAAAGAAAGAAAAAAAGAAAAAATCCAAAATGCTCCAATGAACATTTCCTTTGAGAGTCATGTTGGTTCTCAAAAAGTTTCAGATGTTAGAACACTTCAGATTTTGAATTGTCAGAGTAGGGTCACTCAATCTGTAGCTCAAAATAGCTCCTGTGTTAAAATACTTAACTTAAAATGCTTATAAATAAAATTTACGTGCTCTGTGTAAATAAAAAGGAAGTAAATGAATGTTTATCAGTTAACCAAGAAGTAGGTATTAACATCTTTATTATGTACTACTTGCTAAAGGATATAAAAACACATAAGGTACTAATTTCCAAAAATAAATGGCTAGAAAAATGTAATCAAAAGAGAGAAACTCATTTTGATCCTTAAGGGTAGGTGAGAATTACACAGGCAAAGAAACCTTAGAAATATTATACTGACAGTATGGACAACTGCCACTACAACGATCATGATGGTGATAATGATGATGATGATGATGATTAACTATAATCAATTAACATTTACTGAGGACTTAAGTATGTGTTATATATGTTATCACATTCAGTCCTTACAACAGGCCTATATTATAGCTATTATTATTATCCTCATTTTACAGATGAGGATACAACAGATTAGAGAAGGTAACTAATTTTTGCCCAGAGGAAAACAGTTACTACGTGAAAGACCTAGGGTGTTTAGCATAATCTGATCCTATCACAGACTTTATCACTCATTTCGCCAATTATTCATAAAAACCCACCAACATAATTTTGTTTCTTTTCCCCTTTCCACACTTTGGTTAAATATATTTCATCCTTTGCTTTTGATGCTTAACTATGTTTGAATAATTAAGAATATCATACACTTTCTATGATAGTTGTATTAAATATTATTCTAAAACCTTTGACTTCACACTTTAGGGTATTCAAAGAGACTCATAATATCGCAAAGAAGTTATGATTCAGTCATCCTGAGCTATGGCCAGGATTCTGCTATTTAACAAGCACATTAAATGATTTGCAAATGGTTAGAGGATGTTATCCTGAGAAATATCTTGTCCCATACCAACCCCTGTGATACGGTTTGGCTTTGTGTCCCACCCAAACCCGTGTTGAATTATAAACCCAAGGTGTGAAAGGAGGAAACCTGGTGGGAAGTGACTGAATTATGGGGGCAGTTTCCCCCATGCTGTTCTCATGATAGTGAGGGACTTCTCACAAACTGATGGTTTTAAAAGCATGGCACATCCTCACTCGCTGGCAATTCTCTCTCCTGCCACCAGGTGAAGAAGGGACTTGCTTCCCCTTTGCCTTCTGACATAATTGTAAATTTCCTGAGCCCTCTCCAGCCATGTGGAACTGTGAGTCAGTTAAATGTGTTTCCTTTATAAATTACCCAGTCTCATGCAGTTCTTTACAGCAGTATGAAAACAAACTAATACTCAGAGCTATTAATTTGCCAATTTGTATTTTCTCTTTATATAATTGTGTACTGATTGGTTGCTATTTTCCAACACTTGCCACCTATATTGTGTCCATTTGAAGTGGTATCCATTATCCTCTGAGAATGAGTTCTAAACTGATGGTCTATAGCACACTTTAAGGAGTCCATTACACCTATGAAATGGTATCTAAAATGCTGTATATTTATGCATTTTAAGCATTTTTAACAGATTCTCAAAATTTATATCTCAGAAAATTTTAATATCTCAGAAAATTAAATGATGCCAACAATGCTAATACAATCATTATCATCATAGTATTACTAGTAGCAGCAGCAGTAGTATCAATAATAGTAATCATACTACTTAACATTCACTGAGCACTTACTGACTGCCATGCATGGTGCCTACTTTATTTATTCGGCATACACAAAATAATCCTTAGAAGATATTACTATTTTCATTCTACATATATTTTAAAAAGGATTGGAGACCGGCTGTGGTGGCTCACACCTTTAATCCAACTTTGGGAGGCCAAGGCAGGTGGATAATTGAGGTAAGGAGTTCAAGACCAGCCTAACCAGCATGGTGAAACCTTGTCTCTACTAAAAATACAAAATTAGCTGGATGTGGTGGTGCATGCCTGTGATCCCAGCTACTCAGGAGGTTGAGACAGGAGTATCGCTTGATCCTGGGAGGCGGAGGTTGCAGTGAGCTGAGATTATGCCATTGCACTGTAGCCTGGGCAAAAGAGTGAAACTCCTTCTCAAAAGTAGAACTACAAACCACTGCTCAAGGAAATAAGAGAGGACACTAACATATGAAAAAACATTCCATGCTCATGGATAAGAAGAATCAATATCATGAAAATGGCCAAACTGCCCAAAGTAATTTGTAGTTTCAATGCTATCCCCATAAACCTACCACTGACTTTCTTCACAAAATTGAAAAAACTACTTTAAATTTCAAATGGAACCAAAAAAGAGCCCACATAGCAAAGACAATCCTAAACAAAATGAACAAAGCTGAAGGCATCATGCTACCTGACTTCAAACTATGCTACAAGGCTACAGTAACCAAAACAGCATGGGACTGGTACCAAAACAGAGATATAGACCAATGGAACAGAACAGAGGCCTCAGAAATAATACCACACATCTGGAACCATCTGATCTTTGACAAACCTGACAAAAACAAGCAATGGGGAAAGGATTCCTAAAAAATAAATGGTGTTGGGAAAACTGGCTAGCCATATGCAGAAAGCTGAAACTGGGTCCCTTCCTTACACCTTATATAAAAATTAACTCAAAATGGATTCAAGACTTAAAAGTAAGACCTAAAACCATAAAAACCCTAGAAGAAAACCTAGGCAATACCATTCAGGACATAGGCATGGGCAAAGACTTCATGACTAAAACACCAAAAGCAATGGCAACAAAAGCCAAAATTGACAAATGGGCTCTAATTAAACTGAAGAGCTTCTGCAAAGCAAAATAAACTATTATCAGAGTGAACAGGCAACCTACAGAATGTGAGAAAATTTTTGCAATCAGTCCATCTGACAAAGGGCTAGTATCAAGAATCTAAAAAGAATTTACACAAATTTACAAGACAACAAACAACCCTATCTAAGAGTGGGTGAAGGATATGAACAGACACTTTTCAAAAGAAGACATTTAGGTGGCCAACAAACATGAAAAAAAAAACAAAACTCCTCATCACCGGTCATTAGAGAAGTGCAAATCAAAACCACAATGAGATACCATCTCACGCCAGTTAGACTGATCATCATTAAAAAGTCAGGACACAACAGATGCTGGAGAGGATGTGGTGAAATAGGAATACTTTTACACTGTTGGTGGAAATGTAAATTAGTTCAACCATTGTGGAAGACAGTGTGGTGAATCCTCAAGGATGTAGAGCCAGAAGTACCATTTCACCCAGCAATTCCATTACTGGGTATATACCCAAAGGATTATAAATCATTCTGCTATAAAGACACATGCACATGTGCGTTTATTGCAGCAATATTCATAATAGCAAAGACTTGGGACCAACCCAAATGCCCATCAATGATAGACTGGATAAAGAAAATGTGGCACATATACACCGTGGAATACTATGCAGCCATAAAAAAGGATGAGTTCATGTCCTTTGCAGGGACATGGATGAAGCTCGAAACCATCATCCGCAGCAAACTAACACAAAACTCAAAACCAAACACCACATGTTTTCACTCATAAGTGGGAATTGAAAAATGTGAATATATGGACACAGGGAGGGGAACATCACACACTGGGGCCTGTCGGGGTTAGGGGAAAGGGGAGGGATAGCATTAGGAGAAATACATAATGTAGATGATGGGTTGATGGGTACAGCCAACCACCATGGAACTTGTATACCTATGTAACAAACCTGCATGTTCTGCACATGTATCCTAGAACTTAAAGTATAATAATCATAAAAGAATAAGGCCAGGCACAGTGGCTCATGTCTGTAATCCCAGCATTTTGGGAGGCCAAGGCTGGTGAACTACCTGAGGTCAGGAGTTTGAGACCAGCTGGACAGCCTGGTAAAACTCTGTCTCTACTAAAAATACAAAAATTAGCTGGGCATGGTGGTAGGTGCCTATAATCCCTGCTACTCGGAGGCTGTGACCAGAAAATCACTTGAACCTGGGAGGCAGAGGTTGCAGTGAGCCAAGATCACACCATGGCACTCCAGCCTGGGTGACAGGGGGAGACTCTGTCTAAAAAAAAAAAAAAAAAAAAAAATTAAAAAAAGAAACAAAAATGCATCTTAAACCTTAATTTAATTAATATACTAGTGCCTTTTAATAGCCAATACCTATCTAGAAGAAAGGCCCCAGAATCTCAATTTGAAGCACATTTTTGAAATTATTTAAATCTGGTTTTGGTGATGTGAGACTTTATCTTCTGGAATAGAGCAAAGCAGATACATCCAAAGTCTCATCATTATAGTGTTTTGTTTTGGGTTCAGTTCCTTCCATAGTATTTCAGATTTTATGTGCAATATAACATAGTTTGCAAAACTGAACATAGATACGTCAATATATGCAGAAGTGTGTCACCCCAGGTTATACTATAGATTATCAGGGGTAAAGAGAACAGGAAAACTTTTCTTTGTGTTAGACCTGTATTGGTTTCACATTGTTCTAGCGAACAAATTATTTGGGGAGAGAATTACTGAGGCTCCTCTTTTAACATAAAATAATTCTTCCAATAATTTATTGTTTCAGACAAGACAAACATCTTTTCCTGTCTACCAAATTAATTGTTACCTCCACCTCCCTTCCTCTCTTTATTAATCTTGTTTTGTTTTTATGTGTATATATATTATACTGTTATCAATGTAACCTAACATGTTCAGTTGGAGGAAAAACACAGGGAATGGAGTTTTCAACATAAAAAAGGTTATTAGGTCAGTAAAGCATAAGGGACATGCCCGACCTATGTGTAGAATTAGAGAAGAGTGAACAGTTCATCTTCAAACTGGAAAGGAGTAAAAACTATGCACTTCCAAATGATTTTCATAAAGGAAGCTGATTCGAGACGTATGATTTTATAATTCTAAAATGTCTTCTTATTAATAAAAGTGTTCTCTTTTTTATTAAAAATAATTAAATAATAAATATCTGCTGTGCAGTGTCAAATAATATAGCTGAGTTAGTGATCAAAAAAATTATGTTCAAGATATACTTTAAACAGGAGAAAGCTCAGATTCCTTTCAGAAATACCTCTAATAAGAAAGATGTAAAGATGATGATGAAAACAAGGTAGAAATATGTGAAATAGGACTTTGCTGCTTCCTTTTAATTGTGGTAAATTATTTTTTCCTTGGGAGAGTGAGGATGGTTTTTCTGTTAAGTCATTGGTAGAAAACAAAGCAAGAAGTCATGCACCCTTAGGAAAGCTGAGACATGCCATTGCAAATCTAACAGAATTCATGTTCCACTTAGCATTGATTCCTAACAGGTCTTTAGATGGGAACAGCTTAATTAATGCTGTGGAAAGTTGGCAGCTAGGAGGAATTTGGGAGCTCCCTTTGAAAAAGACAAAAAGCTATTCGTGGTTGTCACAAGATTTTCTGAAGCTTACAGGGTATTTGAGAGGATTAATGTAAGTTAAGAGAGATGCATTCCAATCACTATTAACCAAATATCACTTAGTATTTGATGCTGAATTGACTTTTGGTTATGCTTATTAAGGCATATCTGTGTCTGTACTTTTTCTCATGAAGTAAAATTAATCTATGTTACCATACATTTTGTTAATAGTTTAAATTCTCCGTTCAAATTTTGAAGTACTTATTAAATATTTGACCACAAGCTGGAAGAAACATTTTGCTTTCATTATTTACCTGCTCAAAAATATTCAGTATCTTAGCAGTATTTACAGCATGAAGTTATCCTCCATAACAAGGCATTCAAGTGTTTCTATCATATATCTTTAGTTCTTAAACGTTTTCTTCTGGAATTATATTCTTGGTCTCCAAGAGTTTTGAGCTGAATTATTCTTGTCCTCTCAAATTCATACGTTGAAAGTCTAACACCCAATACCACATAATGTAGCTGTATTTGGAATTGGAATCTATAAAGAGGTAACTAATTTAAAATGGGGTCATTAGACTAGACTCTAATCCAATATGTACTTATAAGAAGAGGACAAGGAAAGCGGGTATCTATGTGAGGACATACCAAGAAAGCAGCATGTTTACACCAAAGAGAGATGTCAAAGGATATAAAGCCTGCCAATACCTTGATCTTGAATGTCTACCCTCCAGAATTAATAGAAAATACATTTCTCAGCCAGAATTAATAGAAAATACATTTCTCAGTGGGGCACGGTGGCTCACACCTGTAATCCCACCACATAGGGAGGCCGAGGTGGGCAGATCACAAGGTCAAAACATCAAGGCCATTCCGGCCAACATGGTGAAACCCTGTCTCTACTAAAAATACAAAAATTAGCTGGGTGTGGTGATATGCACCCGTAGTCCCAACTATTTGGGAGGCTGAGGCACGAGAATTGCTTGAACCTGGGAGGCGGAGGTTGCAGTGAGCTGAGGTCGTGCCACTGCATTCCAGCCTGGTGACAAAGAGAGACTCTGTCTCAAACACATAAACAAATAAAAATAAATTTCTGTTACTTAAACCTCTCAGTATGTGATATTATATTGTGAGATTTCTGGTAAATGAATGCAGCCAGCTTTAGTTAAAGTTAATTAAAATTTTTCCAAAAACATTTTTCATTGATGTAATATTTATTGAACATTTACTAATGGCAAATGTATTTATATGCATACCAAAAAATTGAAAAGAGATTATTATTATCCTCATGTTAATGATATTAATACTTTGCCCTAAATTATATGGTTTGTTAACACTGGTTGCCCCACTGGATTTTGCTTGTGTGTTATAGTGTTCTACCTTCCTGGTAGTGAATGTTTGCATTCCTACCTACTTCAGCTTTATTTATTTTCAACAGCTCTAGTTTTTAGTCTTCTGTTTCAGGATTTTGTTCACTATACAAATTTTTTTTATGTCTGACATCTTCAATGTCAAAATTAAACTTAAGAACAAAATCAGTACAATGGAAAGAGAACAGACCCAGATATAAATCTTCAATGTACCAATCAATAGTTGTGTGACGTGAATCCACTTAACCTTTCTGGGCCTTGTACTTTCATTTGAGGAATGGAGTTACACCTAATCTGAGGGCTCTTTTGAGGTTTGATGTAAAATCTGTGCATAGTACATGATTTGTAACAGACTCTTAATACATCAATTGGAAAATACATAGCCTTTAAAATAAAATCTGTGGCTCTATCACAAGACTTTCTATTTTTGTGTAATTCCATATAAATAGAATTTTAAGATTAGTTTTCAAAAATCTAATATTGCTAAGTCCTGACAATTAAAAATTTATTGTTTGCATGGTAATATCAACTCTAGCAAGGCAAATTATTCTTTGGATCAGTATTCTCAGATAAGAATTGTTTCTTCATTAGGTGCTGCTGAACAGATAATCAATTGTGAAAATATTGAGAGCAAGAGTTGTTGCTAACCCAAGCTGACAGGCAGCATAAGCCAAAGTAAAAAATTATTAAGAAAAAAATCTACTCTTCGTTATTACTTCATTTGTTGATTCATTCACTCAATAAGTAGTTAATGAATGACTAATGTGTGCAAAGCACTGAGATGATGCAGATGTTACAAAGATACATCAAGGACAGCATTAATAAAAAATATCAAAATGATTAATACAAGATAAAAAATGAAATTTTTAATTCTCAAATGACACAGAAAACCCCAAGTCTTGAGATTTGCCTCCAGTGAATAAATTTTTTTTTACTGACTTGATTAGGGCAGGCAATATAGAGGCTACATAATTTAAACTGAGTTATAAAAAATGGACAACATTTAGACCTTAAAAAATAGAAGTAATAGAAGTGTGGGAGAAATAAAGTACGTTTTTAATGAAGATGAGGAAGTACTGGGCACATACACAATGAATCAGTAAGTCTGGAGTTCTTTTAAGCAATAACATAGCTTTCCTGATGGGAAACAGTTGAAAATACACTTGGAAATCATGAGTGTCTTGCATACCAAATTAAGAAGCCTTGATATATTCTGAATAAAATGGAGATTAATTATAGATTTTTTTAGCAAGGGGGCATTACTCAATCAAAGCTGTGTGACATTTCTTCAAATAATTCATTATCCAGTCCACTCCAGCAAGGGGCAAGGCTAGCCTCTCATATGAGCTACAAATCAATATTTCTCTGGCTCTGCACCCAATTTTGGTCAATGCAGACTATTTAAAATTCCTCTAGACTTGTAGCTTTAATCTTTTACCTACTGGTAGTCTTTAGGAGTTACATAAACCAGGCATAGCCCAGATAAAATTATAGACCTCATGCACACAGAAATACACACTTGCATGTACATACTCACAGGCAGGCACACATATCTTTCTTTGATTACCTTTCTGTCATATTGTAAACTGTGTTTGTTTAGAGAGAAAATGTTATATTAGTTATATTACATAATTACATTAAAGCTAACAACATTTTTATGTTTCATTACATTAATGCTAGTATGTCTTTGCCGTAAACGGCATAGAATACTACCGTGAATACATGTATGTGAGTATAACCATATTTCATTTATAAAAGTTTCTTCTTGATATAAATAAATTAAACACAGACTTCTTAGCTATTTGTTATATCAGGCAACATTTAAGTTGGAAATTGTCAAAGAAAATATAGTAAAATGAAGCTGAAATTATTTTAGATTTTAATTTCATTTAGAAATCTGATTGGACATCAAACTGCAATATTTATAGTATGACAAACTTTGTATGCCAGTGGTAATCTAAAGCCGCAGAGACTGAAAAAGCTCCTCAGATGTGTTCAAACTGAGAATACATCACACACATTGATATGTCTCAAGAGAAATTAGCTTGATTTAAGAAGGCCGGAAATTAAGGCTATCCTGAATCAAAACCTTCCTTGAGAGCATCCTACACAAAATTGGGTATTGCATTTCCAATTATGAAACAAAGCTTCTCACAGTTGTGAAGACCTTGACACAATCATGAGATAGAAATGGATAAGATATTCTTTTTTATGGTTTTCTGCCCGGAAAGAAAATATGCAGTGTGTGTGACAAATGACATCAGCCATTTGTTTTATAATATATGAGAGGTCACTAAATAATCAGTGATTCAGAATCAACAGAGAATCTGATAGTATATTAATGAAGGTCACTGAAGAATTAGCTAAGAATCAGCATGCAGCAACATGAAATTACTGAAATCTCTTTGTGCAGCCAACATGCAGATTTCACCTCTTAAACTGGGATGACATCACTGAGAATTCCAGTTTGGAGAGCTCATTTAGAATCATCGACATCTGAAAATCCTTTGCTACCAAAATGTGTAACTGAAAGAATAGTCTTGATCCTCTGTTCAGAAATGAAACACCTGCAATACTTGTTAAGACTGTTTTGCTGTTTGGGCAGAAAAAAATATGTAAATGAGTCCTGTTTCACAGAACAGTTGTCAAATCTCAGTCAAATATTCTACAAGAGAACTTGGACTTTTACTGTGAGACATTAATTTCAATGGAGCTACTATCTCTCCTTTTTAACGTGATCTGGGCAAGAATTAAAAGCAGAAGATCAGGTTGCTTACCTGTGACAAAGAATGTTTTCATCTCTCCGTAAATAATTACTGAAGTGTTTTGAATCAACTTCAGACAGATGTTTGACTATATTTTCGAATAAATAAGGAAGCTTATCTCAAAACGATTTGGTAAGAAGCAGTTCGTCCAAGTCTTCCTCTATTAAATAAAGATGTTTGGTCATAAAATGAAGTTTATTGTGTCTGCTTGATCTCTCTGAGAGGAGTATGTTAAAATTATTAATTACAATTTTTCATTAATCCATTGATTCCATGGTTCCATCAAGAGTTGCTTAATATATTTTAAATACATTTATACATATTTATGATAAATATAACATTTCATCTATTTTTCTTTTACAAGATACAATTTTTTTCTTTAATACTATTTTTTTCTTATGCCATAAATTCTATCGTGATAATCATTAAGATTGTTACCTCTAATTTTATAAATATTTGTATTTAAATGTTATTATGTTTCAATCCTTTTCTTGGGTATATTTTTATTTAAGAGAGAATCTTTAAAAATTATCTTATTTTTAAAATTAAAAGTATCTTTCTAAATGATAAGTTAGACAAATAGACACATTTGCATTTACTGTTATGTTAGAACTCATACATGTCATTTTAGTTGCATATTTTACATTAATTGTACTTTCTATTCATTTTTTTCATTTATGAGGTCCTTGGATGAACTGATTTATCTCCTAATTGTTTCAAAGGTGTACATGTGTTCCACATTTTTTAGAAACATTGTTCATTGTTCTTTATTATATTTTCTTTTTCATATTGAATAATCTCTAATGATTGCTTTGACTTTGCTAATTCTTTCTTCTGATAGCTGCTAACATCTACTGTTGAGTCCTTCTAGTGAATTTTAAAAATTTCTAGTATTTGTTTTTTAAGTGGCAGAATTTTCATTATTTTTAGAATTTCTGTATCTTTATTGATATTCTGTATATGATGACACATTGTTATCAATGTGTCATAAAGAATCATTGATTCTTTAACATAGTTTTCCAGGCCTAAACTAGGATCTGGAGGAAGAGGGAGCCATCATTCTTGACCCAGAGTATAGCACTTGAGCTAAAGATTCTATAGTACGGAGCTGGAGGCGGGGTTTTAAAAGAGCAATTTATGATTTTAATATCATAGATTCTCTCTGTTCTTATCAATATTTAGTATATTTTCTTGAATTAATATTTATTCATTTTTTGTGTCTTCTATATTCTGTATTTTTATTTTCTTATTAATTCCTGTTCTGAAGACAATTTCCAGAGACTTTAAATGAAGTGTTTTTATAATTTTCATCCGTTAAGTTATTTGGCAAAGAAAATGGTCCACCAAGCTTCCTAGGCTGTAATTCTGAAGTCCTGTTCTACCTTTGATGAATATTTGAATTTGCATAGCCTACTCTGGAGGTGTTGAGCTGTTTGCTGTAGCTTGTATATAGGGTCACTGAGGTAGGGGCAAAGAGATGATATTGAAAAATATGATAGTGCTATACGGTAGTGGACTGACATGGTTTGGCTATAGATCCCCAACCAAATCTCATGTTGAATTATAATTCCCATAATCTCCACCTGTGAAGAGAAGGCCCAGGTAGCAGGTGATTTTGTATCCTGAGACTTTGCTGAAGTTGCTATCAGCTTAAGGAAATTTTGGGCTGAGGCAATGGGGTCTTCTAAATATAAAATCATGTCATCTGCAAACAAGGACAATTTGATATCCTCTCTTTCTATTCGAATACTATTTCTTTCTCTTGGCTGATGGCCCTAGCCAGAACTTCCAATACTATGTTGAACAGGAGTGATGAGAGAGAGCATCCTTGTCTTGTGCCAGTTTTCAAAGGAAATGCTTTCAGGTTTTGCCCATTCAGTATGATATTGGCTGTGGGTTTATCATAAATAGCTCTTATTATTTTCAGATACTCTCCATCGATACCTAGTTTATTGAGAGTTTTTAGCACAAAACAGCTGTTGAATTTTGTTGAAGGCCTTCTCCGCATCTATTGAGATAATCATGCTGTTTTGTCTTTGGTTCTGTTCATAAGATGGATTGTATTTATAGATCTGTGGATGTTTAATCTGCCTTGCATCCCTGGGGTGAAGCTGACTTGATTGTGATGGATAAGCTTTTTTCTGTTGAATTCAGTTTGTCAGTATTTTATTGAAGATTTTTGCATCAATGTTCATCATGGATATTGGTATGAAATTTTCTTTTTTAGTTGAGTCTCTGCCAGGTTTTGGTGTCAGGATGATGTTGGTCTCATAAAATGAGTTAGGGAGGATTCCCTCTGTTTGTATTTTTTGGAATAGTTTCGAAAGGAATGTTACCAGCTCCTATTTGTATATTTGGTAAAATTTGACTGTGAGCTCATCTGGTCCTGGTCTTTTTTTGGTTGGTAAGCTGTAAAAGCTGCCTCAACTTCAGACCTTGTTACTGGCAAATTGGGTAAAAATTCAAGACCTTTGTGGCTTTTTTTTTCCTAGTAGTTTTATAGTTTAAGTCTTTAATCCATTTTGAGTTGATTTTTTATATGGTGAGAACTGAAGTCTACTTTCATTCTCCTGCATATATCTAGTTTTCTCTGCATTATTTATTGAAGAGGGTATCTATTTAGCAATCTATGTTCTTGGCACCTTAGTAAAATATCAGTTGGCTGTAAACATACAGACTATATTTGTATGTAGGCTTTCTATTCTGTTCCACTGGTCTATGTGTTTTATCCCAAACTATGTTTTGTTTGTTTGTTTATTGTACCTTTGTAGTATATTTTGAACTCAGGTAGCATACTTCTTCTAGCTTTGCTTTCTTTTTTTTGCTCAGAATTTTTTTTGCTATTCATGTCTTTTGTGATTCTATACAGATTTCAGGATTTTCTTGTTTGTTTGTTTGTTTTTCTGTGAAGAATGTCATTGGTATTTTGATAGGGATTTTATTGACTCTTGGATTTCTGTGGGTAATATAATCATTTCAATAATATTAATTCCCTGGTCCATGAGCATAGGATGACTTTCTACTTGTTTATGTGGTTTCAGCTTGTTTCATCAATGTCTTACACTTTTCTTTGAAGAGATCTTTGACCTTCTTGGTTTTATTTATTCCTAAGGATTTGTTTATTTGTATCTATGATGAATGGAATTGCTTTCTTTATTTATTTCTCCACTAGTTTATTATTAATGTATAAAAATTAAGTGATTTTTATATGTTGTCTATCCTGCAACATTACTGAATTTGTTTATCAACTCCAATATAGTTTTTTAGTGGATTCTTCTAGTTTTTCATATGCAAAGAGGACAATTTGACTTCCTCTTTTCCAACTTGGTTGTCTTTTCTTTCTTTCTCTTACCATATTGTTCTGTCTAGGAATTTCAGCATTATATTGAATAAGAGTAGCAAGTGTGGACATCCTTGTCTTCTTCCAGTTCTTAGGGAAAAGGTTTCAGTTTTTCCCTATTTATTATGATATTAGCTGTGGGTTTGGCATACATGGCCTTTGTTATATTAAGATATATTACTCCTATACCTAATGTGTTAGGAGTTTTTATTATGAAACATTGTTTAATTTTATCAAATATTTTTTTCTGTATCTATTGAGATTGTCAGTATGGTTTTGTCTTTCATTCTGTTGATATAATGCATCACATCTACTGATTTGCATATGTCAAACCATCCTTACATCCCTGGGTTAAATCTCATTTGATTGTGGTGTATTATCTTTTTGATGTGTTGTTAGGTTCTGCTTGCTAGTGTTCTGTTGAGGAATTTTGTGCCTATGTTCATCAGGGATATTTGTCTGTAGTCTTTTTTGTGTGTGTGTCCTTGTCTGGCCTTACTATCCAGATATGTCTTGCTCATAGAATGATCCAGAAAGCATTCTTTCCTCTTTAATATTTTATCATAGCCAGTTTACTGAGCTTTCATTTGATGGGAGACTTTCTATTACTTATTTAATCCTATTAGTCAAAGTTTTGTTTACATTTCCTCTTTCTTCCTTTTCCAATCTTGGTAAGTTGTATATGTCCAGGAATTCATCAATTTTCTCCATGTTTTCCCACATGTTTAAGCATAATTTTTCATAATAGTCTCTGACAATCATTTATATTTTTGTGGTATTGGTTGTAATATGATATTTCCCTTTTTATTTCTCATGTTGTTTTGTTTTTCTTTATTCGTTGTTTCATCTAACAGTTAACCAATTTTATCTTTTCAAAAACATGTTTTTATTTCATTTATCCTTTGTATTTTTGTTTTTGGTGTCCATTGTGTTTAGTTCTGGTTTGATTGTTATTATTTCTTTTTCCTATGAATTGGGGGTTTGGTTTGTTTTTACTTTTGTAGCTCCTTGACGTACACAGGTTGTTTATTTTTAATTTTTCTACTTTTTTGATGTAGGCATTTATTGCCATAAAATTCCACTTTAACATTGCTTCTGGTATATCCTAAAGGTTTCAGTACATTGTGTTTCTGTTTTTACTTCTTTAAAAATTAACTTCTTCATTGACCTAGTGGTTGTTCAGGAGCATATTTAATTTCAATCTATTTGTAGTTTCTGAAAAATTATTCTTATTATTGATTTCTAGTTTTATTCCATTGTGATATGAAAAGATACATGATATAATTTTGATTTTTAAAATATTTGTTGAAACCTGTTTTGTGTCCTAATTTATAATCTATCCTGGAAAATGTTCCATGTGCTGATGCAAAGAATGTATATTCTACAGCTGTTGTATAAAATATTCTATAAATGTCTGTTAGGTCCATTTGGTTTAAAGTGCAGTTTAAATTCAATGTTTCTTTGTTGGTTTTCTGTCTAGATGATCTGTCTAATGGTAAGCATAGGATACTGAAATCTCCAAATATTAATAATGTATTTGAAACCAATTGTCCAATTTGCTCTAATAATATTTGAATTATATATCTGAGAGTGTTGGTGTTGGGTGCACATATATTTAGAATTGTTATATCCTTTTGGTAAATTGTTCTTTTTATCATTATATAATGACCTTCTTTGTGTGTTTTTACTGTTTTTGACTTAAAGTCTGTTTTATCTTATATAATCATAGCTACACATGCTTGCTTTTGGTTTCCATTTATGTAGAATATATTTTGCTGACCCAGTGTTACCAAATACCCAGCACAATGCACTGGGAGAATGGAATACATGAAGCAAATCTGTTTTCCTCTGCATTCTAATGGAAGCAACAGTCACTATCTGCCACAGTACCATGTATTTTAATTCTATCTTAACTCAAAAATAAAATACTTCTTTTAGTTCTTTTAAAATAGCTTTACTTTCATGAGTTATATTTAATATTCTATATTAATAATAGACTTCAATATCAAATCTTTATAACAAACCTATAAGCTATCATCAGTATGCTTTTAAAATAATTCTCAAATGTGTTCTGCTACATAGAGTGCAAAATATTCATTCACTTTTGATAAAATATTACAGTTTACACAGTCTACACAGATGTACACCTCATTCCTAAAATAATACAATGAGTCATTAGGATAAATAGAATAATATATATTATACTTATAAGGATTTTGAAATATAGAGAGTTTGAGCAACTTTCTCAAAGTAAGGACACAGCTAAGATTCAAATTCAGCACTCCTGAAACCCAATTTCTAGGATTTTCCACTGTATCATATGTATTAGTCCGTTCTCATCCTACTGTAAAGAACTGTCCAAGACTGGGTGGTTTATAAAGGAAAGAAGTTTAATTGACTCACAGTTCTTCAGGGCTTGGTAGGCCTCAGGATACTTGCAATCATTGCAGAAGGATAAGCAAACATGCCATTTTTCACATTGCAGCAGAAAAGAGAAGTGCTGGCAGGCGAAATGCCAGACACTTATAAAACTATCAGCTCTTGTGTGAACTTACTCACTATTATGAGAGCAGCATAAGGGAAACCACCCCCATGATTCAATTACCTCCCACTGGATCCCTCCTATGACATGCAGGGATTATGGGGACTATAATTTAAGATGACATTTGGGTGGGGACACAGCCAAATCATATCATTTACCACTGGCCCTTCCCAAATCTTATATACTCACATTTATAAACACAATCATGCCTTCCCAACAGTCTCCCAAAGCCTTCACTTATTTCAGCATTAACTCAAAAGTACACAGTCCAAAGTCTCATCTCTGACAAGTCCCTTCTGCCTAGAAGCCTATAAAATCAAAATCAAAACTAGTTACTTCTTAGATATAGTGGGGGTTGTGTTTGTTTTCATGCTGCTAAAAAAGTCATACCAGAGTGATATGGTTTGGTTGTGTCTCCACCCAAATCTTATCTTGAATTGTAGCTTCCATAATTTCCTCATGTTGTGAGAGAAACTCAGTGGGAGATAATTGAATCACAGGGGTGGTTTTGGCCATACTGTTCTTGTGGTTGTGATTGAGACTCACAAAATCTGATGTTTTATAAGAATAAACCCTCTTTGCTTGGTTTGCATTCTTTTCTCTTGTCTGTCACCATGTGAGATGTGCCTTGCACCTTCCATTATGATGGTGCGGCCTCCCCAGCCATGTGGAACTGTGACTCCATTAAACATTTCTTTTGTAATTTTCCCAGTCTTGGGTATGTCTTTATCAGCAGAGTAAAAATGGACTAATACCCCAAATCTGGGTAATTTTTAAAGAAAAAGGGACTTAATGAACTCATAGTTCCACATGGCTGAGGAGGTCTCACCATCACGGCAGAAGGCAAAGGAGGAACAAAAGCATGTCTTACTTCGAAGTGGAAAGAAGTGCTGAGCACATGGGGGAAAAGCTTCTTATAAAATTATCAGATCTCATGAGAATACACTCATTATGAGAACAGCATGGAGGTAACCTCTCCATGATATAGTTACTTCCCCCATGTCCCTCCCATGACACAGTGGGATTATGGGAACTATAGAAAAGATGAGATTTGGTTGGGGACGCAGCCATACTATATCAGGGGTTCAGACATTGGGTAAATATACCCATCACAAATGGGATAAATTGGCCAAAACAAAGGGGCTACAGGCCCCATGCAAGTCTGAAATCCAGGAGGGCAGTGATTAAACCTTAAAGTTCCAGAATGATTTCCTTTGACTCCATGTCTCACATCTAGGTCATGCTGATGCAAGAGGTGGGCTCCCATGACCTTGAGTAGTTCTGCCCCTGTGGCTTTACAGGGCATAGCCCTCCTCTCTGATGCTTTCAAAACTGGTGTTGTGTGTCTTCAGCTTTTACAGGACCACAGTCCAAGCTGTCAGTGGATCTACCATTCTCAGGTCTGGAGGACCCTGACTCTCTTTTCACAGTTCCATTAGGCAGTGTACCAGTGGGGACTTTGTGTAGGAGCTCCAAGCTCACATTTTTCTTCTACACTGTCTTAGCATAGATTCTCCATGAGGGCTCCATCCTTGCAGCAAACTTCTGTCTGAACATCCAGGCATTTCCATAAATCCTCTGATATCTAGGCAGAGATTCTGAAGCCTTGATTTTTGTCTTCTATGCATCTAAATGCCCAACACCATGTGAAAGCTACCAAGGCTTGAGGCTTGCACTCTCTGAAGCAATGGCCTGAGCTGTACTTTGGCCCCTTTATCAATTGCCAGAATAGCTGGGAAGCAGGGGACCAAGTCCTGAGGTTGCACACAACAGGGGCTCCCTGGACCTGGCCCAGGAAATCATTTTTCCCTCCTAGGCTTTTGGGCCTGTGTTGGGAGAAGCTGTGTGATGCCCTCTGACATGCGCTGAAGACACTTTCCCCGTTGTCCTGGTGATTAGCATTTGGCTTCTGGTTACTTATGAAAATTTATGCAGCAGGATTTAATTTCTCCCCAGAAAACGGGTTTTTCTTTTCTTTTGCATTACCAGCCTGCAAATATTTCGAACTTTTATGCCCTGCTTCGTCTCAAACCCTTTACCACTTGAAATTTCTTCCAGCAGATAGCCTAAATGATCTCTCTCAAGTTCAAAGATCCACAGATCTCTAGGGCCAGGGAAATTTTCAGCCAGTATATTTGATAAAGCATAACAAGAGTCACCTTTTCTCCAATTCCCAAGAAGTCCTCATCTCCAATGAAGACCATCTCAGCCTGGACTTCATTGTCCATATCACTATCAGCATTTTAGTCAAAGCCATTTAACAAATATCTAAACAAACTTTCCCATATCTTTCTGAATCCTTCAAGTTTCTAGGAGTTCCAAACTTTCCCACATTTTCTTGTCTCTTTCTGAGCCCCCACAAACTGTTCCAACCTCTTCCTGTTACCCAGTTCCATAGTTGCTTCTACGTTCTTGAGTATCCTTATAGCAGCACCCCACTCTCTGTGGTACCAGTTTACTGTACTAGTTTGTTCTCACACTGCTATAAAGAACTGCCTGAGACTGGGTAATTTATAAAGGAAACAGGTTTAGTTGACTCACAGTTCTGCAGGGCTCAGGAGGCCTCAGGAAATTTGCAATTATGGCAGAAGGGTAAGCAAACATGTCCTTCTTCACATGATGGCAGGAAGGAGAAGTACCAGCAGGGGAAATGCCAGATTCTTATAAAGCCATTAGACCTTGTGAGACTTACTATCATGAGAGAAGCATGGGGGTAACCACCCCCATGATTTAATTACCTCCCACTTGGTCCCTCCCATGACACATGAAGATATAGGAGACTACAATTCAAGATGAGACTTGGGTGGGGAAACAGCAAAACCATATCACCATACTAACAAGACTCTGAAAATTGAACATTTCTGTATAAAAATTACAGTGTAGCTTAAAGTATCTTGTTATAAATTCAGACTAAAATGTCTGTAACAAGATAAAAGTTCACCATGCAAATGCACATTTCTTTATTTATAATAATTAATATTATATGGAAGAATATGAAGAGGATGCAGAGATTCACTATAAAGTAACAAACAATTGTCCAATGTTGTACATTATTATAATGTCTGAAATAAAATAGATTTAGATTCAGCAAACAACTGATGAAAGTTAATGGTTTAGAAATTCTCACTTAGTTTAATTGGAGCCAAGATTTACATTTTGTTTTAAAACATGTTTAGGAATGCTGCCTCATTGCAACTATGGTGGTTATCATTTAGTCATGAATGAAGAAATCTCTTCTAACCTGGAGCTGTATAATCAAGCAATTAGCCTGGAATTGAAACATAATTAAAATACCTAAAAAATTTTGCTTGTCCCAAAAAGTCTCTCCCTGGGGGGCATTATATTCCTCCTCCCCTCTTCTGTGTTAATTGAACAGTCCCATCAAACCCAGAAACACACACTGCAACCCTCCCCAATTGAATGGCTACTAACTTCTGCTACAGTAGATATTTTTAAAATGTCATTGTTATCCTGTCATTCTGAACCAATGGCTTCCTTTTTGTCTTTGTTTCACAAAAACTGGCTAGAATTAATAAATAGATTATATTAGCAACACAGATGGCTAATCATGGAAAAGATAATTATACTGAGGAAAATTTGCTTGCATATTAGGTGATAAAATCAATCAAATACTTTTATCCAGTATATGAGTTAATAAACATAAATTTGATGGTTTCAGTTCTTGACACATAGTAGATGACTTGTAAATATTAGTTACTTTTCTGCTTATTAAAAGCCTCACTTAAATTACTAATGTAAACATTGCGAAATGAGTACTTTACAGAAAAAATAGGCATTCTGGTCAAGGCTCCAAGAGTTCCATACACAGCATAGTTAGAAAGAATCAGAAGGTATTTCCAAAAAGGCAATAGATAATTGGACCAGTAATTGCGCAGTAGGACAAGCAAAGAGAAGTTAAATCAAGAGGTAAGTCAATTACACACAAGAGGCTGCAAGGAAGAAACACCAAGCTTCTAATCAAATATGTTCTCCTGTTTATTACAGTGATATTCTTCAATTTTTATATTACAATTTGTATGGAAACTTAAGATGATGATAGAGGCCAAAATTATATTCAGGGTCCATTCTATCACCTCAGTTTATTTAACAAAAAAACTCCATTAGAAAAACTTTACAATGGAGAGGAAAATTTTACTAATGGCAAATTCATTTCAGTGACATCTTATCATTATCCAGAAAAACTCCTCTGAAAGTTAGGTAATCAAGAATGCTGATGAGTTGGTGATGCAGATATGATATAGAATATCAACAAGATGATAATATGATAGAATACTACTAATTGGCACAACCTGGTAGAAACAAAAATATGCTAATTAACCAAGCATTTCAATTAACAGAGGCTCTTGGGATACCTTGTGCTGCACAATATGTACTTTCAATTATGTTATTGTTTGCAAAAATAACTAGAGACATAATATTTTTTAAAATGCAAATATATATATTGTTCCAAGAACACATAGAAACACACAAGTTAAAAAGGTCTAATGAACAATTAAGATAATTTATTTTTAGGGATATGCCTTAATGACTCTGTTGCAAACAACATATTTATAATAATAAATTCATAAGTAGAAACATATTCTGCATTATAATGTTGACTGTTATGTGCAGCTCATATAAGCAAAAGCATTCAAAAGTCAACCCAAAGTGAATTTATATCTAGATAATAGTTTAGATACAGACTCTGATAACCTTAAATTATCAACCTTTTGCATGTATACTGTAAAGTAAGATTGTCCACAATTAGACAAGTAGGACTCTATGAAGAACAGATATGTACATATCAATGATTAAATATTGATAGCTTGTGGGAACTAAATGTTTAGAGAATACAGTAAATACAAAACTCTATGAATAAGATGATTGGATTTTAAGCCAATGAATGGATTTTAAATTACTGTGATATACCAGTACACTGTGAAATCTGCTACATCCAGCTTTGTGGTGTTATATAAGTTATCAATCACTGTAAGTTTTAATGTTCTTATCTAGAAAATTGAAATAATAATTTTATCAACCAAAAATGACAAGAATTAACAGTGAGATGATCTACACAAAGTTTTTGGCAGTAGAAATACTCAATAAATGATAGTCATTCTTTACTCTTGATTTAAATGTAGTCTTTTATTAACAATGTAAGGAATAGATATGGTAAAAACTGTGAGGGAATTGTTTTCTTCTTCATCTTTCAGGAGTCAGATTTGTTTTCTTTCTTGTTACCTGAAATAGAGCAACTGAATCTGTAGTTTCTCTTGTTCTCCCAACACAGTTTTCAGTTAACGAATACTGGATAAAACACAGCCTTGAAACTGATTAGCCAAAAATCTTTGTAAAGCAAAGGCCCTTGTATGGTAAAAATGTCATCTATAAAATTTTTTTCAAAAACATTTTTATTCCCCAAGACTCTTTTAGAATAATAACAGGCTAAATGAACATTTCCTGGATATTTTTAGAAGAGCAAATAGTAAAGTATGAAATGAAATGAATCACAGAAATACAAACACTTATCACTGAAAAGCATATCAGGAAGCCCTGCTCAGAATTGACAATTCAAATACCAATCATAGGCAAATAGCTTATGCAATTGAGAACATCAGGCAATCAATAGAAGCCAAGACAAATGACACAAAGGACAACTCTTAAAAGAGGTGGTTTTTATTAAGCTCCACCTGGTTGTTGCCATGAGAAATTGAATCTAATGTTGTCATAGGTTCACATTTTTCAAGATAGATGGAATATACATGTATGTCCGTATAGATGCTCTTGTCTTAAGTGGTGTCTACTCATTTTATTCTGAGAGTACAATTTTGGCTGGAAATATTCCATATATAGACAATTTGTGAATTCTGTGCTATTGAGTGAGTCAACTGTCCTCACAAATGAGAAAGGTGATACTAAAAAGGTCACTTTATAATAAATAGGAATGTGTATAGCCAAAAAAATTTATGCATAGCAGTAAGTTTAATAGTAGAGAGGGGTAGATTTCTTTAGTCTATGTTAAGATTAAAATATATTTAAAATCTGGTGATTGCCATATACTTTTCCTCTGCAAAAATCAACTTTATTGCCATCAAAGCCACTTTATTCTTTCTTCTTTATTCATCTTATTATACATTCTGGTTTACATTAGCCTTTTTTATACTATTTCTTTTTATTCTCCTAAAATCTGCTACCAACACATTTAACAAATACAAACGTAAGTTTTCTGAGAGCAAAAACAATGAAACATTTACTCTTAACTTTATCCTTTGTACCTTGCATAATGCCAGAGGCATGGAGATGATAGATACATATTTCTGAAATGAATGAATATATAAATTAATGAATGAGTAAATGATCACCCCAGTCAGAACTGCTGATTCCATCCTCTAAAAAACTAGAACATTTCTTATGTTTGGAGGCACTCGTCTTAAACTTTCTGATTCTATGCCCTTTTGGTAAACTCAGAAAAGGTGTCACATTTTAAGGGTCGTCAGTTTTCTTTCTGTCTTTAAAATGTAGGGCACTCGGGTCACACTCTTTACAAGTTTGGGTGCCAGAATTCAACTTTGAGATATTAGAAACAGTCTCATCCAAACACACATATTTGTTTCTTATTTACTCTCTCCCTCACTAGATTTCAATATCTTTGCAAACAGTGGTGGTGTTACACATTATCTGCTCACTCTCATTAGAACGTTTAGCCCAATGACTTCCCACATGATAATCCTTTAATGAAGTGAAATGAATAAAACTTGATAAGGAAATGTTTTACTCTAACTCCATATTTCTAATTATTTTTCAGTGGCATTGTTATTCTTTCTTTCCAGTCTTCATATCAGATGTCCAAATAATTAAAAGGAAATAAAATATTAAATGTCTAATTATCAGCTGAATTTATTTCAACATCATATTACCTTTCTTTTTGCTCATCTGTCAAACATCATCCTAGATGCTGAAGAAACAAAAGCAAACAAATACAAACAAAAGGAGGCATAGCATTTTGATATGTACAGTGATAGAAAGATGTTTCAGGTGTCACTGGAGGAAATAGAAGTTATTATTAACTCTACCTGGGGTGATGCACAAGTACTATTTTACTGAAAAGCTTTGTTTAATGTATCCCCACTGTTTAAATCCTATATTTCTTCAAATTCATTAAGAGATAAGGGTAATTTTAATCACCAGATTTTAAAATTTAATTTTATAATTTAGATATGAAATCAGAGTGTCAAATAATTGTTGGTTTTCACTTCCTCAAAGCCCATTGCCTTCACATGTGCTATCTTGTTTTCTTCCCTGGAGCCATGTTTATCCAGCCTCTGAGATGACTACACTCCAGATAGAAGACATTATTGTGTTATTTATCTATCATTGTGTAACAAATCACCCTATATTTGACATCTTAAGACAATAAACATTTATTATTTCGTGAGGTTTCTGAGGGTCAGGAATCTCACAGAGGCTTAGCTGTTTGGTCTGACTCAGAGTCTCTCCATAGTTGCAGTCAAACTCTTTCCTGGGGCTGTGGTCATCTCTAAATTTTGCTGGAGTGGGAAAACCTGCTTCCAAACTCACTCATGTGGTTTTGGCTGATTTCTCACCATGTGGACATCTTCCAAAGTGAGAGATGCAAAAGAAAGACAAAGAGAGTGAACACCTGTGGTGAGTTCAAGGATTTCAAGGCTGATCAACGGAAAAACAAGTCCATGGAATGGCAGTACCTCATAAGATTTATTGAGTGTTGCTTGGTCAAACTTGCATGAGAGAAGTCCCTTAGAGCAGGATACTTTCCAGAGACAGTGTGGGGATCGCTCCTGTTCGCGGTGCTTAGCTGTACCACGGCCATTTTGAGCTCGAGCCCATACACGTTTCACCTCTCTCCTGGAGGCTGTTGAGCTGAGGGAA
The DNA here is from genome assembly GCA_963573385.1 of Cacajao melanocephalus. NCBI lineage: Eukaryota > Metazoa > Chordata > Mammalia > Primates > Pitheciidae > Cacajao > Cacajao melanocephalus. Next base: position 11,375 of record CAUYLG010007997.1, on the reverse strand, counting down.
AGGGTGAAGTGTTGATGCATGACTTCTGCAGAATATTTTGGCTACTGACACGAAGAACAGGACATGCCATGGCGGTTTCATGAGTCATTGTGCGGGCCTGACATGGAGTGGGCCTGATATGGTAATCCCTGTTTCTGTAAACATTTTATGGCTCTGTTTACCCCAAGCGGGCTGGGCCTGATATGGTAATCCCTGTTTCTGTAAACGTTTTATGGCTCTGTTTACCCCAAGCGGGCCTGATATGGTGTGTTTCTTAATTCCTGTTTCTGTAAACGTTTTGTTCCCGTATTCCTGTATTTACTGTTTAATGTAACTTGTGTCATCAATGAAGAACTAAAAGGTATATCATCAGACTTATGCACACAATAAACTTGCTACTCTGGCATGCTATTGGCATCGCCTGGGTAGTCCTCCAGACCCCACTGTCTGTCTGTCTGTCTGTCTGTCTGTCTTTTCTTCTGCGCACTCTCTCCTCCAGGTTGTGAACATCTCCGAGTTGGGGTGAGGCCTCCCGCAGGCCGGGAGCCTCCTGGCAGACGTGCCGGTCCCCGACAGAGATGCAGCTGGTTTTTGGTGGCCTCAAGAACCTACAGGGAGGCAGCAGACGCCCCCCAAATGTGCGCTTCTTGCCATTCACACACAAAGTCCCAACAGTCCATAACACCTCTTGCTACCATCAAGACCCTCATTCTGCTCCTCAGCAAGTCCTGGCATGCAGGCCCTGAAATCTGGTTCTGAGACAGACACGCCTCCAGAGATTGCTTTTACCCACACCTCAGAGCCAGGGAGTTTCCTTTTGTGTCCAATAAGGGCTAATCCTGGGTGGTCTATGGCTGCCTGTCTGCAAGGTCACAGAAGGACCTGAACGCCACCTCTTGTTGCTTTCCTGACTGATGGCTCCCTTGGTCTCCTGCAAGTTCTCCAATGCCATCTCAGTCCTTGTTCAAGTCTACGTTTTCTGGAGAGAACTCTTCTTGGCACTGTCACCTCTGTTGGGATAACTGTCCTCCAAATCTCCAGTCCCCTTCTCTAGCCACCCCTAGAAATACCTCTTGGGAACCCCCATCTCCAGGCTGTCTGGATTCCTTCTGGACTCTCAGTCCTTGGATGCTGAGGGTCACTCCCTTTTCCTTCCTTAAGTCCTTACTTTCCTTGGCTTCAGGCACTTGCAGTTTTGTGGCCTTCCAAAGTCCCATGGTTTTCCTTCTGCCTCTCCAGATCTGCTTCTAAATCGTTCACTTGATTTTCCTGACTTGAATGTAGAGATGCTCATGACAGTGTTGTGGGCCTCTTTCCTCCTCTCACCACATTGCTCCCTGGGGAATCCCACCCAACTCAGGGCTCGTGGGTCTGTTTCTCACTGACCACACAAGTCCACCCCTCCAACAAAGGCATCCCCCAGAGCTCCAGGCTCCTGAGCAAATGCACTCTGGACATCTGTCACCACGTGGATAGCCGGCAGACATCACACCATGGTTGCAACTGAGCTCTTGGAAACCTTTCCGAAGCTGGCATGGTGGCTCTCACCTGTAATCCCAGCACTTTGAGAGGCTGAGGCGGGTAGATCGCTTGAGCCCAGAAGTTCAAGACCAGCCTGAGGGACACGGTGGAATCCCGCCTCTACTAAAAATACAAATAGCCAGTTGTGCTGGCAACACTTGTATAGTCAGAGTTACTAGGAGGCTGAGGCAGGAGTATAGTCCCAGCTACTAGGGAGGCTGAGACAGGAGAATAGCTTGAACCTGGGAGGTGGAGGTTGCAGTGATGCAAGATCCCACCACTGGACTCCAGCTTCGGGGAGAGAGCGAGATTCTCCCTCAAAAAAAAAAATAAACAAGGAAAAATAGAAAAGTTAGCCGGGCGTGGTGGTGCATGGCTGTCTTCCCAAGTACTGGGGAGGCTGAGGCGGGAGAATGGCCTGAACTCGGGAACCGGAAATTAGAATCAGTGGAGATCACGCCACCTACACTCTAGGCTGGGCAACAAAGGGAGACTTGTCTCAGTGAAAAAGAACAGAAAAACACGGAAGAAGAGAAATAACTGGAACATTAGTTAACGGGGAAGACAAAGGAAAATTCCTTCCTACTTTACTATTTTACTTTCCTGAGGTTTGAACTGCAGGACTCCAAAACTTAGCAACATACCCCCTTCTCGGTGTGTCACGTTAGCAGCAAAGAAGACTTCGTCGAAGTCTCAAACGGGGCAACACTGCAGCCCTACCCCTAGAGAGCGTCGCTCACCGGCACGCGCACAAAGTCAGAAGCAGAGGAGTGTCCGCTACCGAGACAGCAGAAAAGATGACAAGGAAAGCAGTTAAAGAATCTCCAGGAGCCAACCTCCTCGTCTGTTATTAGCACACCGCATTTTTCCCCACCCCGAAGAGGTGCACCATTCCTGGCACTACTGCAATATCAGGTTGATTCACGGGGTGGACGGTGGCAGCCCGTATACCGTCTCCCGCTGCAAAAACCCATTTAACGCAACATTTTCCGATAGCAGACATAAACCGCTATCAAGTTAATAAAAACAGATACTTCAACAGCTCCTAGCTAAAACGCCTTAAAGCAGCAACTCCCGCTGCCACAGAGGCCACGGTACACATTCGTCCACTCACCCTGAGCTCACGGTAAGAAAACTCATCTTCAAGTAAAGAAGCCCTCTCTTCCCTACCTTCACACGGTACTCCTTGTTACAATTTGCAACGTTGTATAAGTAATACTGTTACAAGTTTGGGGGGACATTTACTTTCTCTTTTCGCTCCCATAGCTCCCGGGCGAAACGACCATTTAAACTTTGCATGCCCCGCCCCATAGGCGCCGCGCTCCTTTCTCCCTGCCAGCTCGCCTGCCACGGAACCAGAAAGCGCTTGTTAATACCGGGATCGCGGGAAAGCTCCTTCCGCTTCCAGGCCTTTCAATAGGAAAAGCCCAAAACGAAAAAGACAAGAAGAGTTCCAGGAGGCTTTTCTTTCCAACATCTCTCTCTTTGTCTCTTCTTTCTCCCCTCCCCTCTGGTCCCCTCCTCCTCTTGTTTCTCTGTCTCTCTCTCCCTGCCTCCTCTTTTTCAGTCCTGACCTAGCTGGCTTCCAACATTTCTTTCCACACTTTTTTTTTTCACACATACGTTGAAAGAATTCTTGGGTGAACACCCGTGTTGCCACCCCCCGAAGTCACCTTGCTGGACTTGCTTCGTTATATGTGTTATAGACATGCGATGACATCTTTTGTGTCGCTGAGCACAAGGAGACAGGTATTTATGTCTCCGTCCCTTCTCCACGGTCTGACCCTGCGAGTTTTCAAGGAGGCGATTTTGTACTGAACCGAGCACAGAAAGCCAACAGCAAGACAAAAGTATGCAAAAATTGCAGGGTCTTTATTGCCGGCGGCCACGGACGACTCGCGTCTCTCCAACCCGTGGCCCCGAAAGGACGGCGTCAAGACATTTTATACCCCTAAAACCACCCAGGGGGTGAGGGTAGGGAGCGGGGATGGGGATGAGGGGCTTCAGACTTTCCGAAGGCTAGTGGGCTAGTGGACTCTGTAAATCATCTTCTGGGCGGAGAGGAGGGTGAGGGGCTCCGGACATTCCAAGGGCCAGGGGACTTTTGTCACTCCGATCGTTACTTAAGTGGTTTACAGAAGTCAAGACAAACGTTAGTTTACACATTGTCTGTGTAGTGGTGGGAATTACAGACCTTAGTTACTTATTACAAGTCGCAGGAGCCAAGACGGCATGGGTTTGGACTGGTTGCCTCTCACATTAGGGTCACAGAGAGCAGTTTCAACAGAAAGCCGCGGTATGGTCGAGGCATGCAGTTTTATGGGGCTTTTAGCACGTCACAGTGAGGGCGCAGCCCAGGGGAGGAAGCGCTCCCTCGCACAGATTCGAGGCCAGGGCAGAGTCTTGGGAAACGGGCCACTCCGCTTCGTGTGTGGCGCTGCGAAGCCCCTTCTGCCCTTGGAGGAGGCGAGTGGCCTGGAACGCAGAGGGAACCGCCGGTTCCGAAGCCCCGGGGTGCGCCCGGCGGACCGAGTGGCTGGGGCAGCCCGGGGCGCGGAGCGGCGGGGTCCGGCAGGTGACCCAGGAGGGTGTCGGATCTGGCAGGGCCTCGCGGGCTCCCCTCCCTCATAGGGGGCGCGCAGAGGGTGGGAGGTGGCGCCGCGAGCGCGATCACCACTTCCCTGGGAGCTCGAGAGTTCGGACCAGCTAGTGGAGCCTGGGCAGAGAAGCGGGAAGGCAGCGAGGGCCCGGGCCCGGGTGGGGCAGTGCGGGGGCTGAGGGGTGGCCAGATTCTGGCTATACTTGGAAAGCAGAGCTGACGGCCTTTGCGGAGAGCTGGGACGGGGGTGGGAGAAAAGAGTGGAGGGTGACTCCAAGGGTGTAGGCCAGAGCGACCGCCGCATTCAGAGTTGGGCGACGACAAGGTTTGTCGCGTCGGCGTTGGGGGACGGGGGGATTGGGCGGAGGGAATGGGGGAGGCCGCAGGATGTCCTGATCGGTTTTGCAGAGGACGAGCTAGAGAGGCGTCAAGCCACACGGCCAAGCAGAGGTGTCAGCCGGGCCGCTGGATGTGCCATTCTGGACTCCAGGCTGGGACTCTTTGGAGACTGTGAGTCAGGAGGAGCGCCTCCGAAGGAGAAAGAGTGTTAGCCCGCAGGCAGGAGGCCCAGGAATGAGCCCCGGGGCGCTCCAAAGTCAAGGAGGCGATCCTTCGGCCTCAGCCTCCCTAGTAGCTGAGACTGCAGGCGCGCATCAGCATGACTGGCTAATAGTTCTTTTGACACGAAGTTTTCCTCCGTCATCTTGGCTGGAGTCCAGAGGCACGATCTTGGCTCACTGCAATCTGCACCTCTCGGGTTCAAGCATTTCTGCCTCAACCTCCTGAGTAGCCGGGACTACAGGCATGTGGTACCATTTTCGGCTAATTTTTGTCTTTTTAGTAGAGACGGGGTCCACCATGTTGGCCAGGCTACTCTTGAACTCCGGAACTCAAGTGATCTGCCAGCCTCAGCCTTCCAAACTGCTGAGATTGCAGGCGAGAGCCACTGCGCCAGGCCCATATGCTTCTCTTTCCTTCCTTCCTTCCCTCTTTCCCTCCTTCCTTCCTTCTTTCCGTCTTTCGTTCTTTCTTTCTTTCTCTTTTGAAAAGACGGAGTCTTGCGCTACCGCGATTTTGACTGACTGCAACCTCCAACTCCTGGGTTAAAGCAATTCTCCTCTCTCAACAACCTGAGTAGCTGTGACTACAGGCGACTGCCAAAACATTTGGCTAATATTTGTATTTTTAGGAGAGACAGGGATTTCACCATGTTGTTCAAGGTGGTCTTGAACACTTCACCTCAGATGATCCATCGACCTCGGCCTCCCAAAGTGTTGGGATTACAGGCAGTTTCCACTGTGCCCAGCATGTTTCTTTTTTAAAAAAGGTGTTTCGTAGAGATGGAGCATCTTGCCACAGGCTTGCTACTCACAGTGTAGTCCCCAGACCAGCACAATTGACATCACCTGGGAGTGGGTTACAAGTGTAGAATCACTGGCTCCGGACCTATTGCATCAGAATCTGCATGTTAACAAGCTTCCCCAGAATGCACACACAGATTAGAGATTGGGAAGCATTCTGCTCTGAGACTTGATGACAGAAGGAAGAGAAATGAGGGAGAGAGAAGCAGCAAATATTTTTTGAGATCTCAACTCTCACTACCAGTATCTGAAACTTGAGGAACAAGTGGATTTGGATAAAAAGTGATATGGTTCTAACTCTAGAGGTCTACGCTGGTGGCAGAGTGGATTTTGGAACACTTTCTGGGGTTATACAATACAGAATCAGCAAGTTGAGGCAGAAAGGCCTGAAGGGAGATGGTCAATGTATGTGAGCAATTCTGACTCAAAGGATTTGAGATCGGGGCTGTTGGCACGCACATGTAGTCCCAGCAACTCAAAAGGCTGAGGTGAAGGGTCGCTTGAGCCCGGGAGGTTGAGGTTGCACTGAACCATGGTCAAGCCACTGGACTCCACCAGGACCACAGAGGGAGACCCTGTTTAAAAAAACAAAAACAAAAACAAAAACAAAAAACCTTGAGGCCTTCTGTTTCTGTGATCAGGGGTGATGTATACAGGTGGTTCTCTTAGACTTGGAGAGATGATGCAAAGTTAATATTTGGTGAAAGAGAAGAAGAGTTCATATTTCAGAATCTCTGGAACGCAAGTGTGTAACAAGCTGGCAGGCCGAGAGAAGTGACAACATATGTATGTTTTTATAAAGACTTAGAGGCAAATTGTTAGAGCAACTCTGAACTGAAAACTACTCAAACATCTATCAATGGGTGAACGGATAAACTGAATGTGACAGTCAGGAATGAAATCATAAGGGCTCATGCCACAATGGATGAACCTCAGGAAACACGATGCTCAGAGAAAGACATCAGTCAGATGCAAAGGACCGCAGACTGTGTGATTCCCTTTACGTGAAATGCCAGGAAAGGGAACTCTGTAGACCTATAGATCAGCGGTTGACAGAAGGTGAGGGTGGGAGTGGGCAATGATTTTGTAGGCAGGCAAAACTTTACCTCTGTCCTCTTAGGGTCCCTGCTGGGCCTGAGAAACTGACGTCAGATAGATTAGCAGGAAGAAAGCATAGATGCTCAATGTAAGGCTTTTTTTGTTTGTTTTGTTTTTGAGATAGAGTTTCACTCTTGTTGCCCAGGCTGGAGTGCAATGGCACGATCTCGGCTCACTGCAACCTCTGCCTCCTGGGTTCAAGCAATTCTCCTGCCTCAGCCTCCTGAGTAGCTGGAGCTACAAGCATCCACCACCAACTCTGGCTAATTTTTTGTATTTTTAGTAAAGATGGGGTTTCTCCATGTTGGTCAGGCTGGTCTTGAGCTCCCGATTTAAAGTGATCGGCCTGCCTCAGACTCCGAAAGTGCTGTGATTATAGGCATGACCCTCTACGCCTGGTCACTCAATGTAAATTTGACGTGACACAGGAACGCTCATAAGGAAATGAAAACCCAAGGCCACGGTCATATATATGTATTTGTTCTGGAAATTTTCTGCCTCTCCTTCCATTTGCCATTCTTCTCTCCTGCTCTTTTGTACTGCTTATAGCTGTATAAAGGGTAGGGAGTCCAACGACAGCTTTTCATGCCACAGTTGGTCAGAGGGCTGCCTCTGCTACTCATCCTGTGCCTCATGGGCCACAGGTTATGTTCATGTCCAAGCTACAGAGAAGTGGAGCCAGTGCCAGGTAGAGGTCGAAGGGACCCATGGGAGGGGGGCCTTATTGAGAACAGAGTCCTTGGCACCATTATGGGCAGATGGTGGAAGCCAGCACATATGACAATCCTGTGTCTGCCCTGTTTCTGGAGAGGCAGATGCAGAAAGCGGGTCAGAGAGAGCTTGACTCGACAGGAAGATGGCGGGTTGAGAGTAGTCAACGCATATAATCAAGCCTATTACTGATTTCTTGGTATCTGATGTCCTTGTGATTTTCGTTTTCTTTTTTGTTTTGTTTTGTTTTGTTTTGTTTTCATCTTTTTTTTCACTGAGAAACACTTTTAATAACACTGTAGAACTGAACTGAAACGTGGCACAAACGTGACAACTTACAGGCGTGCTTTCAAGAGCCTCCTTCGGGATGGACTCACAACCCCTACACTTCAGTGTGCGGAGGATTACAATTGCTTGTAAGAATTAAACGTTTTGAAATTTCACAGAAGAATTTAAAGGTCAAAACATGGTGGGATTTCTCTTCACCTCCAGGGACAATTCCAAGGCTCCCTTCAAACCACATTAAGCTTCCAGTTCAAATACCAAGCCAATCTTGTGACCTCCTGCACTGAAGTTCTTTCCATCAATTAAAGCTGATAAGGTCAATATAAGTCTTGGTCGAAGCGACTGAGTATATCCCAGTCCAGTCAGGCTGGCATTATTTCCTTTAGCAGGAGAGAAGTTCTACAACCCAGCTTGTATTTAGCAGCAATGCCAAAACGGGTGTTGTTACTCCCAGACGTCCAAGCAAGGTTTATTGATGTTTCAAAATTCTCATTAACCTTCTGGTAGATAGTACCTCCAAATTCAGTGCCATCATTCACATGTGTGTGCAGCTGACAGTCTGCAGCCTTGTAAGCGAGGGCGAAATTATTCTGTGATAGTTTGGATTTGGCTGTGTCAAAACTTATCTGATAGGCAGCAAACCACCCTATGAAGGCCAACACAGCACAGCCGGAGATGCTCGGTCCAGAAAAATCTATATCAACTTTACTGCCAACACTCAAACAATCCTGTTTATAGGAGACCTTCAATCTCCCACTCTTCTTTCCTGTGGTCGGTACAAATATGGTATCAAGAGTCAGTTTCAACCCTTCAGCCAACTTATTCTCCCGAGAGACTTCTGTCCCTAGAGTATTGTCTGTGTTCCATTTTTGGGTGAAGGTAATTCCATAGTTACAGACCTTCTAATATTTCATTTCTAGGTTGCGTGATGCTTTCCCTGTATCGGTGTAAGCATGACCAGAAGTAGAAATTTCCACTCCAATACAAGACTTGGTTTTCAGGTCTATCTTGACCACGGCAAAGCCATATCCTTTGTTGAAGACATCCTTAGCAGCCTTTCCTTGGTCATGGTAAGTTGCTGTGTTACACATATCTTGGAAAAATTTCTCTCAGGCTGTTATGAAAACAAAGAACTCCATCCCGATGGCATGTCTCCGCTACCCCAGGGCAACGCTGAAGGTCTGTTTTATTTATTTATTTTTTTAACTCTGCTTTAGCTCTGTTTTACTGCAAGACCGATGTCGTTGTTACATGCTCTGGAAACCTTTGTCAAAATAGTGGTCTTACCTAATGGTACTAAACAACAACCGAGACTGTTTATCGAGTTTGTGAAATCGAGGAGTGGCTGCTGTTCTAGAAGCAGTGAGTTGACAGCTGCTCTAACATTGTTCTGAGACAAGAAAACCTTTATATAATTTAAAAGCCAGGGGTCAGAATTTCTCAAATCATATATTTGCATGTAGCACAGAAGATGCTCTTTTAATAAAAATCCAGAAATTTATTGTGCACCTTATGTAACAGAGAACCATATCAGATTAAAGCAACAACAGTGACACTTAACCTTTGCCCAAAGCTTGGTAAATGCTGATGGTCACTGTGTACCTTCAGATAGCCTTGTACTCTAACAGAGAGACTGATTTCAAAACCAGGTGAAGAGAAGATGCCTCTGCCTGCCTGTGCCTGTATATTACTGTCAATGTCAATCAGGAAAGTGTGGGTTTGTTCCAGTTATTTTCTGGCTCCCTTTCACTTGCCATTCTTCTGTCTCCTGCTCTTTTGTACTGCACGGAGCTACAGAAAGCGAGTGAGTATAATGACAGTCCCTCCTTTGCAGTTGCTCCCATGCCTGCCATGGTACTCATCCTGTCTCCTGTCCTCTCACATCCAAATCCCCCCTGATCCTCAGCTATCACCTCTGCTGATCTTGGTGGTTTCCCTGATACGGTGAAATAAACTCTCATTCTTGAGGGGCCTATACCCCTCAAGGCCACACCCTTCTCAAGTCAGGGTTCCTGCCCTTGTCCATTCATTTCACAGGTGGACCTGGGAGTAACACGTGTCACCCAAACATATCATCAGAGTCCAAGCATATTTCACCTACCGTCCCGGCATACGAACATCATCCCCTCCTGAGGATGGGTCAGGGTCATTAATCCCTGCCACGATGGCCACTGCTCCTGCCTGCTGGTCCAACCTCTCCAGTTATGGCTGCAGCGTGAAGGCTTCATGCTCAATGGGACCCATTTGTGCTTCCACCCTTTGGTTCTTTTATTTTTATTTATTTGAGATGGGGCCTGGTTCTGTCACCAAGGCTGGAGTGCAGTACACAGCTTACTGCAGCAACCACCTCCAAGGCTCAATCGATCCTCCTGCTTGAGCCTCTGAAGTAGCTGGTGAACAGATATTTGTCGCCATAATGGGGTTTCGCTACATTGCCTAGTCTGTTTCTTTTGTGCTTTGTTTACAGGCAGGGCTCCAGCTCTGTCACCTAGGTTGGAGGGTAATGGTGTGATCTCACCCCATTGTGGCCTCATGGGCTCAAGCCATCCTCCCACCTTAGCCTCCCAACGTGCTGGGATTACAGGCGTGAGCCACTGTATCTGGCCTGAAGGCAGCCTTTAGAGAAAGAAGCAGGGGGGAGTTTTGCTGAGGACAGGCAAGATTCCGAGAGTTTGGAAGGGATGACAGATTGGGTCAGCAAAAGGAACAATTCCAATTATTATGTTGGGATGCAATTTATAGACACAAAGATGAGACCCAAAAGAGTCGGGAGAGATTTGTCATCATAGTTGCAACGCAGCTGCTGGTGGCGGATCCTTCAAACGACATACATACCTAGAATAAGGCCTAAAGACGCATCAGTAGCATGAAGTGCTACTTCATGTCCCATATGTGACTAGCAGCACTCCTATGTATTATATCGCACTCCGTTATTTCATTAATAAATTTATTTATTCATTGATTTACTTTTTAAAGGCAGATTTTCACCGTGTTGGTTAGGTTTGTCTTGAACTCCCGACCTCAGGTGATCCACCCGCCTTGGCCTCCAAAGTGCTTGGATTCCAGGCGTGAGCCGCCACGCCCGGCCGGACTCCATTATTTCTATCAACTACTCCACTTACTACCCTCTTGGGCAATCCTTTATCTCCCCCTCTGAAATCCCATCACTGAGGGCTGGGAACCCCATCAATGCTTATCCCGTTTTCCCCACAGTAGTCTGGTGCCTGGCGAGTTGAAGGAACCCAGTCAACCTTTGTGGTGTGAAGAAATGATGGATAGGCCAGGATGAGCACAACAGACTCAGTCAGAGAGGATGCAGTTAGGAGGCTATTGGCCTGGGACAGGGGTGAAGCAGGAAGATCAGCCTTGGGGTGGGAGGACACCAAAGGACAGGGGTGTCTACCAGGTGCTCTGGGGGAAGATAGGTGTCAAGGCCATCATTGCACATTGCACATATGCACACAATCCTTGAACTCGAGTTCTGCTCCTGTGTGTTCCTCGATAAAGAAACTACCTGTGCCTCAGTTTTTCCTGGGTCAAAAAGGAAGTTTGTAGCTCACAAGGTGCTGCCTGCATTAAAGTGCCAACTACTCCAGGGGCTGAAGTTTGGAAGGGGGTCCAGGCTCACTCCTGTAATCCCAGCAGTTTAGTAGGCCCATGCGGGTGGAGTTCCTGAGGTTGGGAGTTCCAGAACAGCCTGGCTGACGTGGTGAAACCCGATCACTACAAAGAATACAAAAGTTAGCCGGACATGATTGTAATCCCAGCTACTAGGGAGGTTGAGGTAGGATAATCGCTTGAAGCTGGGAATCAGAGGTTCC
>CAUYLG010007996.1:0-18184 GCA_963573385.1 Cacajao melanocephalus | reverse complement strand
AAAATAGACAAATGGGATCTAATTAAGCTCAAGAGCTTCTGTACAGCAAAAGAAACAATCATTACAGTGAACCAGCAACCAACAGAATGGGAAAAAATTTTTGCAATCTACCCATCTGACAAAGGGCTAATATCCAGAATCTACAAAGAACTAAAACAGACTTACAAGAAAAAAAACCAAACAAACCCATTCAAAAGTGGGTGAAGGATATGAACAGACACTTTTCAAAAGAAGACATTTATGCAGCCAACAAACATGAAGAGATGCTCATCATCACTGGTCATTAGAGAAATGCAAATCAAAACCACATTGAGATACCATCTCATGCCAGTTAGAATGGCGATCATTAAAAAATCTGGAGACAACAGATGCTGGAGAGGATGTGGAGAAATAGGAACACTTTTACACTATTGGTGGAAGTGTAAATTAGTTCAATCATTGTGGAAGACAGTGTGGCGATTCCTCAAGGATCTAGAAATAGAAATACCATTTGACTCAGCAATCCCATTACTGGGTATATATCCAAAGGATTATAAATTGTTCTATTATAAAGACACATGTACACATACGTTCATTGTAGCACTGTTTACAATAGCAAAGACCTGGAACCAACCCAAATGCTCATCGATCATAGACTGGACGAGGAAAATGTGGCACATATACACCATGGAATACTAGGCAGCCATATAAAACAATGAGTTAGTGTCCTTTGTAGGGACATGGATGAATCTGGAAACCATCATTCTTAGCAAACTGACACAAGAACAGAAAATTAAATACTGCATGTTCTCACTCATAAGCAGGTGTTGAACAATGAGAATACATGGACACAGGGAGGGGAGCATCACACACTGGGGTCTGTTTGGCGGGACTAGGGGAGGGACATTTGGGGGTAGGGAGGTTGGGGAGGGATAACATGGGGAGAAATGTCAGATATAGGTGATGGGGGGATGGAGGAAGCAAACCACATTGCCATGTATGTACCTATGCAACAATCCTGCATGATCTGCACATGTACCCCAGAACCTAAAGTACAATATATATATATATAATATATATATGTAGTACTATATATATATAAAGGATTATATATATATAAAGTATTATATATAAAGTATTTTATATATATATAAAGTATTTTATATATATATATAAAGTATTATATATATATATATATATATATATATAAATATCTTAATTGCACCTTTTCAAATAAACTGTGATGTTACTTAGGTGATTCACAGCTGTTTAAAGGTTCTGGATGTTTTGAAGAAAACAAATCCCGGTTTTTTTTAAATGCTGAAGCTCTTAAGGATGTTGAACTGAGAACTACAAACACATGCTAGATAAGACTGGGACAAATGGTTAGGGGACTAGCTGTGAGTGGACAGAGGCCAAAGAATGCCTCAGAAGGGAGACTACATATCTAAGAAAGAAATGCATTAATGTAAAACACTTGGGTCTTCATTTCAAATTTTAGCCATGGATGCCAGGTTAAAACTATTGACCTACACATGTGGAACATGGCTCTGTCACACTGATTGAACTGGACAGTGTGAAAGCATTTCTGGTTTTCAACATGTCTGATATCCTGGCCACTTAGCACACAGGCGGCTTCACAAGCAAAGAGCTCCCAGTCTGGAAAATCTGGTGGAATCTAAAACCAAACCAATCAATTTAGATCTGTCTGCTTGAATCACTGTTGGTTGAGAGTTTGTTTCCAAATGAAGGGCATGTTTGAAAATCGGTGACTTTTATAATGCTTTTTGTTCTCTTTCTTTGTCAAACTTGGATTTTAGTTTTCACCCTGAATTTAAAACAGATGAATTCAAATCAAACTAAATAAAGTGCATGCTTGAAGCCCTTATTTACACACACACACACATACACACACACACACACGCACAAACACACAAAATACAGTGGGATGCTTTAAATGAATCTGTTTGTTTCTTAAGAACAGGGATAGGATGTATAAGTGGTTTTATTGCGTTCACCAAAACGTAAAGTTAATCAAATTCAAATGTAAAATATACTTAAGATTAGTGAGTTATTATAGTCTTTTCCCAATGGTAATCTTAGCTAAATGATTCATATTTTCTTGAAACTACCCAAATGCATAAAAGGGAGGGCAGTCATAAAAATGAGGCTATTTATGGATTCAGCAAAGACTCACTGACCTTCCAATATTGGAGATTAACAGAGCGTATTAAATTAACATCAGCTTTCCCTTACTTGAAATTGGAAACAATTGAGAGACAGGAAGAGAAGTCAAGCAGTTGGAAATCAAAATATACAGTATCTGGCAAATTGGGATTGAAATATATAGATTCAATGTGCAGAAAAATGGATGTCCTCATAGCCCTCCACTCCCAGGAGACCTCTGCTTCCAGCCTCCCTGGGTGGGGTACACCCCTGATACAATGGTGAGGAAGAGGGGACCAGAATGCCTGCTCTCTGGGAAAAAGGCTGCATCCAAAAATGGAGGAAGGGAAAACTCTAAACAGAGCCAATTCTCTATTTCAAAGTAATCAGCATGCATATTATTCCTCAGACTACGTCCCAAAATGACTGTGTGACCGCTCATCACATATGGATATGGCTTCTGTATCATGGCAGGGACAAAGAGATGTCAGAGAGAAGTAGGGGGAAAGGGGAGAGACAATAGGTCTGGCCTCCCTGGAGATCCCAAGGAGACTGAGAGACTATTGTCTCTTTCCCATGATCAGTCTGCCTAACAGTGACAGCATCAAGAGTTTAATTTGGGGTGGAGGTAGTGGCTCACACCTGTAATCCCAAAGCTTTGGGAGGCTGAGGCAGGAGGATGCTTTGAGCCTGGGAGGTTGAAGTTGCAGTGAGCTATGATTGCACCACTCACTCCAGCCTGGGTGACAGAGTGAGAACCTACGTCTAAAAAAAACAAACAACAAAAATTTTAACTTGGGCCCTGGGATGGGCCACATGTGATGTGTATGAGTATATGTTTCATGAGATCCAGGAATCCAAACATGGGTGCAGGAACACACAGTGATGTACAAATGCAAGAATCTCTAATTGTATTCAAAATCTTAATGTGCTTTTTCTCTCAAGGGTGCATATCTTGGGAGATCTGTTTTCTAAAACTTCCAAATTGATGGTGATGCCAAGCCAGGCAGGAGGCCCTTCCGTGCGAACACATTCACGATCTTTCTATTTCCACTCTGCCCTCTGAGCCTTGTGTTTCTGGAATGACATGGCTGTCTTTGGGATGGGTTCTATCTAGTGACGGGACACTGCATTGTGTTACAAGTCCACCAGTTGAATCTTTTGTCCCAGTAGCTGCCTGTTATGAACAGATTCTGCTTTCTTCCCATATTTCTTTAACTGGTGCACAGGCAGACTTAAATAAACCTGAAGCTCTGGTTTCGCTTCTATAGTTGGGGCAAAACTGAAGTAAATGAGGCACTTGTTTTGAGTACAAAATTTAAGGGCATGCCCAAAAGGAATGTAATCTGAATAAGTAATATTTTAATGCATTTTTTTTAACAACCTGGCCAGGCGCAGTGGCTCACGCCTGTAATCTCAGCACTGTGGGAGGCCAAGGCAGGCAGATCATCTGAGGTCAGGAGTTCAAGACCAGCCTGGCCAACATAATGAAACCCTGTCTCTACTAATAATACAAAAATTAGCTGGGTGTGGCGGCAGGCGCCTGAAATCCCAGCTACTTGGGAGACTGAGGCAGGAGAATTGCTTTAACCTGGGAGACAGAAGTTGAAGTGAGCCGAGATCATGCCACTGCACTCCAGCCTGGGTGACAGAATCAGACTTTGTCCCAGAAAAAATAAAAAAATAAAAAAATAAATATATAAAAATAAAAATCTAAATTAATGCAAGAAAGTCCCACAAAGAACAAAATATTAAAATGTTAAGTAAGGGCAGGAACCTTGAATTTGAGTGAATCATTTCACATGCCTAATTCTAATCCCATCCAGGGGCCCTAATAATTGGTCCAGTTTACCTGGCCAGTATTACTGCAATAATTACAAAAGTAAGAGACTTTCACTGCAATCAATTAAGACCTCAATGTGTCTTTGCTGTCAAAAACTCTCCCATTGTATTACCCTTCAAATTAGGTTGCGGAGGACTATCCAAGTACATTTTGAGAATCATGTTAAGAGTTAAATGAGTTGGGATAACATTTAGTTTCCATTTAGTAGAACGTTTTTCCTGGATCTCAATGTTTTCTCTATACTTAAGGTATTGCTAGTCAGCCATATAGGTTTCCTATTAAGGCTTGATATGGTTTGGCTCTGTATCCCCACCCAAATCTCATGTTGAACTGTAATCTCCAGTGTTGGAGGTGGGGCCTGGTGGGAGGTGATTGGATCATGCGGGTGATTTCTAATGGTTTAGCACCATCCCCCTACTGCTGTCTCATGAGTGAGTTCTTGTGAGATCTACTTGTTTAAAAGTATGTAGCACCTCTCCCTTTGCTTTCTCTCTTCCTGCTCCCACCATATAAGATGTTGGCTTCTCCTTCACCTTCTTCCATGATTCAAAGTTTCCTGAGGCCTCCCAGTCATGATTCCTGTACAACCTGTGGAACTGTGAGCCAGCTAAACCTCTTTTCTTCATAAATTACCCAGTCTCAGGTAGTTTTTTATAGCAACACGAGAACGAACTAATACACTGCTGTAACAAGTTACCACAAATGTAGTGACTCAAAATAACACAAATTTATTATCTTACAGTGTTGGATGTCAGAAGTCCAAATTGGGTCATGAAGGCTGACCTTCCTTCTAGAGGCTCTAGGGGAGAATCTGTTTCTTTGCCTTTTTAAGCATCTAGTGACTTCCTGCATTCCTTGGCTTATGGGCCCATATCATTGCAATCTCAGCTTTCACCCATATGTCTCCTTCTCTGACCCTCTTATAAGGACTTTGTGATTAAATTGGCCCACCTGGATAATCTAGAATAACCTCCCCACTTCAAGATTCTTAATCACATCCGCAAAGTCCTTTTTGCTGAATCTCCTTATCACCCACTGTGCTGACTTTCTTGGGGACATTACATGAAAATGTGCTGCATCATCTCTACATGAAAATATTCTATGATTTCCAGAAAGTAGGTTTGAAATACAAAAGAAACAAGACTTAGAATGGATAAAACTAGAACCTAATCTGTAGAAGTTTCTTCTACTCTTACAGCACAGTTGAAAAAGAAATTTGTTACACGTGCTCCTAAATTTGACACAATCTCTGAAATTTAAATAACTTTGCTCATAATAACTTTTGAAGATAAAAGAAACCATTTAAAGCTATATATATATTTTTTTTCTTTTTTTTTTTTTTTTTTTAAGACAGAGTCTTGCTCTTATGCCCAGGCTGGAGTACAACAGTGTGATCTCAGCTCACTGCAACCTCCACCTCCTGGGTTCAAGCAATTCTCCTGCCTCATCCACCCGAGTTGATGGCATTACAGGGGCACACCACCATGCCCAGCTATTTTTGTTTTTATTTTTAGTAGAGATGGAGTTTCGCCATGTTGGCCAGCCTGGTCTCGAACTCCTGAACTCAGGTGACCCACCCGCCTCGGCCTCCTGAAGTGCCAGGAATACAGGCGTGAGCCACCACACCTGGCCATAAATTTTTAAATGTTAGTATCCATGCTAGAAGAAAGACTAAATTTTTGTACA
The DNA here is from genome assembly GCA_963573385.1 of Cacajao melanocephalus. NCBI lineage: Eukaryota > Metazoa > Chordata > Mammalia > Primates > Pitheciidae > Cacajao > Cacajao melanocephalus. The sequence continues at coordinate 12,510 of CAUYLG010007996.1, read as the reverse complement.
ATTCTCTTTATGAACAGTGGTACTATAAATGTCATTCTGTGACATGAAGAAGCAATAAAATGAAAAAAAGTATTACACAAGGAAGTTTAGCAGTTAACTAAGAAATTATTGTCTCTTTTCTTCTGGATATTTGATGTTTCTGATATTTGTCAGATTTCTAAAATTTGCATTTTATTGTGATTCCTTTTCTGAGTCTAAATAGCTGTGTAATTTTCTTACGTCATTTTCTATATTTAAATTTGTAATATTTTCTGGCCTGGCTCAGTGGCTCATGCCTATAATCCCAGTACTTTGGGAGGCTGAGGCAGGCGGATCACTTGAGGTCAGGACTTAGAAAACAGACTGGCCAACATGGTGAAACCCTGTCTCTAGTAAAAATACAAAAATTAGCTGGGAGTGTTGGTGCATGCCTGTAATCCCAGCTACCGGGAGGCTGACACAGGAGAATCGCTTGAACCCAGGACGTGGAAGTTGTAGTGAGCTGAGATAGTGCCACTGCATTCCAGCCTGGGTGACAGAGTGAGACTCTGTCTCAAAAAAAATAAATAAAAATGGACAGATAGATAGACAGATAGAAAGATATGTAATAGTTTCTTATCGTGGGGTCCAAAAGTTTTAGAGTTCAGCCCACCCAAACCTGGATTCAGATTTCTTGTACTGATTACTGGAGAATCATCCTCAGCAGAATTCTAAATAGGCTCCACTGATAATCGTTTTGGAGCTATTTTGCTAGTGCTCTAGGGACAACTGCATCCTCTGTCTTGTTCTACTCATAACTGACTTTTTTCTGCATTTGAATGTTCTAAACCATGAGTAGCCATTCTTTGAGCTATTCCTTTTTCTCCATTAGTGGGATAAGATGATAATAATTTATTTTCCTCTGCTCTTTCTATGTCCTTTCTGAAAAGTCGGCTGAGTTTTTAAAATCTCAGCTTGCATGGAAATCAATCTTCCTTCAAGAAGAAACTATTATTAAGTGCTGAACTGGAGTTCCTTCATTCTCCTGTGCTTTCTGACCCAGCTTCCACATGTCTAAGGTGTTCTAGAATGTATTTTTGAGGAGTTTTCCAGAGTTTCCACAGAAGCATGCATTTTGGAACTCTCCAGTTACTCCCTGGTTTCCTGAGCAAATCTGATTCCCAGAGAACTTCAGACACAGACATGTAACTTGCATTATTCGGGTTTACAATGACCAAGTTGAATAATTTTTCTTATTTCGTTCAATCAAGATAACATAGTCATTTTATAGAAACGACATGTCATTTCATTTCAGTTCATGCATTCACTTATTAAAATCTACCACTCTGCCACAGGTCATGCTACAATTGGATTTTTGACATCTAGAGCCATTTTATAAGCTGAAATAATATTCAAACCTAAAACTAACTTAGTCCATATGGTGCTGAGAGGCTCTTAATAACCTGAAGAAAATAATTCAAGAGACTTGCCCTCCATACTTTACTTGGATATCTGCAGTTCCAACTTCAAATGCAGTAAAGTTTGTTGCAGCTATTATTTATTCTTCTGCCAATGACAGCTTGTTATTAAGTTTTTAAAAATAGCTAGAAGGAAGACACTGAATGTTCCCAACACAAAAAAATGATAAACATTTGAGATGATGGATATGCGAATTACTCTGATCTGATCACTATACATAATATGTACATAACATATATATCACTACATATCCTGTAAATATGTACAATTATTATATGTCAATTAAAAAAATAAGAAATTAAGAGAAAAAGATAAATTTCAGAAAATCTTAAAATTTACATACTTATGTGGAAGTCCTGGCAGGAGATCCTGACTATAAAACACGTTTTTTTAAAGAAAAATAGGCAAATGAGACCAGACACAGGGGCTCACACCTATAATCTCAAATTGCTGGACACAAGACTTAGCAACAGAGGGAAACTTCATCTCTTCCAGCTGAGCATGGTGGTATGCATCTGTAGTCCCAGTTACTCAGGAGGCTGAGGCAGGAGGATCACTTGAGCCTGGGTGGCTGAGGCTGCAGTGGGCCTTGATCATGCCACTATACTCCAGCCTGGTCAACAGAGCAAGATCCTACCTCAATAAAAACAACAAAAAAGCAAAATGATTGCCAATTTTCGCCCCATAAAATCTGAGAATTCAGTATATGAAAAAATATATACAACTAATTGGAATCAAGTCCTTTTTTCAGATATAATGTCTTGGAAGTCTTCAAGCCTCCCAGTAGCTGTGAAGACATTTGTATGTCTGAGGCCTGCATGATCCAAGGTGAAGCTGCCTCTACCTGCACCACAAGACTCACATTTTTGCTGAATCCCATACATACATGCTCAGGCTAGTCTCCTTCCTTTTTTTGACTAGAAGGTCTGCCTAAGTTAACCTGTCACTGTGAAAACATTTGTCTATGATCAGTATAAACAAAACTGGAGTGATTCACCAAAGGGAATAAAATTCAACTCTAGCCAAGCCACTTGGTGATCTCAAGGCCTGAAGCCATAAGCCTAATCCCTACTCAAAACCTCACTCACTTCTTGATGGTGTGGTCCCCAAATTCCAATCCATGTCTATTCCTCAAGGCTCAGAGATAAAGTGCTAGAATTTAGCATTTGAGCCTTCTCAGATCAGACTTCGTTTTCCGCAAAACAGTTGGGCAAATGACTAAGAAACTATATATCTAAACTATACCTTCTAATCTAGCCTTTATCGGCAATAAATAAAGGACCTTTATTGCCCATAAAGGCTAGATTAGAAGATATGCATGTGATGTTTATCAATGATGGGCTAAAACCAAACCTCAGAAGGAGATTTCATTTCCACACTCAAATAAGGGCAGTGCTATATGATCCCAGCCACCCCATATTTTATGGGACTGTGATCCTGTAAAACTGAGATCACAGAGGATCAGATGAGAACACATGCTCTCACTGGGTAGCCTGCATCCCAGAAGTGAAGGGAAAGGGGGAAGAAAGAGCTATGTATTCCAAACTGCTTGTCCCAAGCTCACAGCTGATACGAGGGGTCTGTTCACCTGGGAGCTAGTGAGTGAGAAGCAAAGAGACCAGGAGTTTTGCACTAATAGGTATTCTTGTGCAAATGCAAAGAGAATACAGAGGAGACTCCATTTTCCCACCAATGTTTCCTTGGTGCCTGGAATTATTCTTGGTGGTCACAAATGGGTTATATTTTCTACTGTTTACAGATGTAAGTTATTAAAATCCATCTCCAAATGTCAAGACAGGATGGGAAATTTCCAAAACCAGAAAACACAGTTAAAAATAAGCTTGAACTACCATTGTTTAAAAAAAACTGTGTCCAAAACCAAATAAATAAGCCATAAATTCATATCATATAATCAAATTCACATTGTAGACTCATCTGGGAATATACAAGAAACAAGACATGCCTAATTGGCTGAACAGCCACCATAATGACCTTTGAAATAGATACTACAGTCAACTTCTGAGACTTTTAGACACCAAAGAAGAAAAAAAAATCAGTCTAATATCAAAATTTAAAAAGAATAAAAGCAGTATCTTTGTGTATTATATAAATAAATTATTCCCATTGGGCAAACTGAATGGATGTATTTTTCATTTAGCAAATGTTTGCTTATTGTTGGATCATGCCAGTTACCACAAAGTAACAAAATTCCTTTTATGACTCATCTTTAAAATTATTTGAAATTCACATTGGAAATCATATGCCCATGATTACTTTCTATTTCAACAACCAGAAGTAACAACGTACAGAGCATCTCCACTAGAGGTTTAACAAATCTGAATTTATGAGGGAGAAGCCCTCTTCCCACACCCTTTCACAGCAGAAGAAAGGAAAAGAAATATCCATTTTCCCCAAAGGAACCTAAGGATCTCAGTAGAGTTCAGTGGGAACTGGTTATTTCTACATAGAAATTTTATCGATATTGTGTCTTATCAATGACAGACTAAAGCCAAATCCCAGAAGAATTTATTTTCCCACCCAATCAAGGGCAGTGTCAAATCATCCCAGGCCCGGCATATTAAATGGGAATGTGACCCTGTAAAACTTGGAGCATAGAGGGTTAGACTAGAACACATGCTTTCCCTAAGCACACTGCCTCCAAGAAGTGAAAGGAAAGAGGAAAAAAACAAAGCATTGTATTTCCAATTCCTTGTGCCTGAAGAAATTGTGCCTCTGCCTTGAGACCTCAATTAAACCATTCCTCAGAGCAAGAACATGACACTCTGGCCATCATTCTACAACTTTGGTAGCACTGTTGCTGAGCATTTGGAATTAACTCTTAGGCCTTTCATTCTGTTTCTGCTACACTAGTGGTTTCTGATTCTTTGGCCAAATGTATTGGCCTCCTTTGACAAACTTTCAGCTACGCTGGCAGGATATGATTTCAAATCTAAGCTGATCCAGCTATTTGCTAAAGGTCAACAGTATTTGGTGGAATCAGCAGGATTTTCCCAACTTTTCCCAACAATTAGTCCAGTATTTTATAATAACTTTCTTAAAAATGTGTAGATGCCATGGTGTTGATTGAATATATAACATGCAACTTTCTAAGAAGTTAGTAAAACCAAGAGAAAGCACCACCATCTTCGAAAAATAAATATGGGTTACCATTATGGCACTTCATGCTGCTGTACACACTAAAATATTCCATTGCAAAGGTGTGATACTTGTCTTCCCAAAGCCGACACCTCTGACTCAGGCACTACCAGGCGGCATGTTTAAGTGAGCACTTGCACCACACCCTGAAGCTTTGAAATGGGGTGCCTAGCTTCATTCTTCCATGAAGTGGAATGAGGATCCTTGTTCTTTCCATGCTGGGTTTTGCTTTGCTTTGCTCTTGTTTTGTTTAGACTTGTATTCTCTCTCTTCCATAGAAACAAATTCATGGGCCAGGCACAGTGGCTCATGCCTGTAATCTCAGCACTTTGGGAGGCCAAGGCAAAAGGATCACTTGAGGACAGAAGCTCGAGACCAGCCTGGTTGGCATAGTGGGTCCCTGTCTCTACAAAAAAATTAAAAAATTAGCCAGGCATGGTGGTGCACACAAGTAGTTTCAGTTACTTGAAAGGCTGAGGTGGGAGGATTGCTAGAGTTCTGAAGTTAGAGGCTGCAGTGAACTATAGTGGCACCATTGCACTCCAGCCTGGGCAACAAAGTGAGACCCGCTCTCTAAAAAAATAATAATAATAAAACAAATAAATTAATTAAAATTAAAATTAAAAATCAAAGAAATAAGTCCAAGTTTTCTGGACTGGGGACAGATTTGAATCAAGAAATATTAATTTACTGAGGACTACCCTCTCTTAAAAGACTATGGCTTTGAATTGGTCCAAATTTCTTTCTGATTTTTCCATTCTCTGAGGTTCCTATAGATCAGTTCATCATGCAACCCTGTTCCTGAAAACGACCCCACTGTGTACCAATCCTGTCTAAAAGGCCTGAAAGCCAATGGGAATCTGGCTTAGAGTCACATAGGAAACCACCAAATGCCACACACACAAAATAAAACATGCCACACAAAATGCAAAAAGCTTTTTCAGCTGATGCATGCTGTAATTCACTTGAACTTCTCCATTTTCCACTAGACATACATGGTAAATTTATGATCTCCAACGAACGTATCAGTTCTCAAAAACATGATGCATCCAAGTAAAATAGCTGTTACAAATTTAGAAAGGAATGCTCATAGTTCAAGGACTTCCATCAGTGTGTCTTCTAATTATGACTGCTTAGCATTTTCCATAATGGCATGCATTGATATTATACAAGCAACTGTAAGATATAATAAACTTAGTAGAAAGGAGAACTAAGCAGGGAGGTCAGAAAACTGGGCAGTGTTGAAAAATGAGAAGTGATGTTCTGCCAGTTAAAAAACGGGGGGAAAAAAACCCTCAGCTATCTCATTGGCATTTTGTGTGGGAACAAAAAGAAATTCACCTCCTATGACTCCGAATGGTATTGCTATCTGTCTGCCTATACCAAGGCACACAGCAGAAGGGAAGAGCTGAAGTTTATAACATTGGCAGTCAAGCAAAGGGCTCCATAATAATCAATATACCCTGAAGGAGAGGATATACATCACTCTTGTTAAAAGATTTCTCATGACACCAGTCTAACAGCTCATTTATTTGATCAATGAAAAAGTTACACTGGAGTTTAAGTTACCTGGAGAATTCAGTTGTGTACCATCTCCTTACTCCTTGATGGAATGTAATAAATGCATTGCATTGAAGAACACCAATCTCAATCGATCATCCTGTCTAATTAAATACGGACTCATAATTCAAATTAATAAGAAATGCTAGACTATAAAACACAAACCCTGAAAGGTTTCTAAGTAGCATATTGGTAATCACTATTAGTCACTGCATATACTTCCCTTTGTGCAGGTTAGCGCGATATGGAGGTCAGAGTGTGCACTTGGAGGTTACACAAAAATCTGCTGGAATGCAGTCTCTGCCATTAACTAGTTGCGTGATTTTCTTGATATCTTAACAGGGCCTTACTGCGGCATAATTTGAATCCAACAAAATACAGGACTCTTACAGTAGAACTCAATCAATTCTGGCAAATGCTTGTACCAGGGCAGCCAACACTCAGATACAAATATTGGACATTCAGTTCTTTAAGATATTCTTTTATGCCTCTACCTATCCCATTCCTATACATGAAGATATTTATTATAAGAAATTAGCTCATGCAATTACAGAGGCTAGTTCCAAGATCTGCAGTCAGCAAGCTTGAGGCTCAGGAGAACCCAGTTCAGGTCCAAGTCCAGGGAATCAAGAGAGAGAATGGTGTAATTTCTAGTCCACAAGGTGACAGGTTCAAGACTCCAAACAGCCAATATTTCACTGTGAGTCTAAACTTCAAAAACAAATGTTCCAGATCCTTGTTCCAGCTCAGGTAGTGAGCCAGAAGGAGTTCCCTCTTACTCAGTCCTTGTGTTCTACTCAGGTCCTCAACTGACCAGATGAGGCCCTACCTATAGCAGAGAGGACAATCTGCTTTACTCACTCTATGGATCCAAGTGAGAATCTCATCCAGAAACACCCTCACAGACACATGCAGAATCATGTTAGGCCAAATGTCTGGACACCCTGTGGCTCACTCAAGTTCACACATAAAATTAACTATCCCAGTTACTTAACTTTGCTAAGTCATCATTTTCCCCTGTCTTTCATATTTGGATCAGATTAAATGACAGGTAACATCTAAAATGGTGCATAATTGATACCATACGTAGAAATAAGAAAAAATTAAAATTATTTGTTAGGATGTGTACTCTGTTCCTGTTTAGCTTGAACTTTTATACATTATGGCCTCAGTGCCCCAATGAGTTCTATTTTTAAAATTACCTTATGTCAGAGAAATAAAGCACTTCACATTATTTACACTGCCCTTACCTGACTTCCAGAGAGCTCCTTGGAAATCCCCCTAAAAAATAAGAAGCAGAAACACAAATTTCATCTTTGGCAAAATGAAGGGAAACTGTGTAACATCAAAATGCAATTCGTAATGAAAGGCTAACAGATGGAGTAAAGGACAATGGGTGGTGCCCAGAGAAGGTATCTGCATCCACAGGTCTCAGTTAAAACAGCAGAGGTCAGCTCCCCGAAACTGAAGGTCCTCCATGAAGGGCTAAAACAATGAGCTCTTGTTGAAATCAGTTGGGGCAGGATATGTCAAGCTGGATGCACAAGTCTCCCTGGCTGGGGACAAGCACCAACAAATACTAAGTGAAATGAGGCTGAATGAGAAATCAAATACCCACTCTGCAGCAGGCAACCTATTGGTGAAGAAGAGAACAACCCAAAAAACTCTATCTCTTGATGGCTTTCTAGAACAAAGCCTAACTATATACAGTGTTGGGGCTGAACTGTGTCAGAAAGAAATAAAACTCTATCTCATTTGTGCTACCATGTTGTCGGATCTCAGTTTTATAGCAATTTAGCTTATGTCCTAACTTCTATGGAAAATGATAACAGAAGTATGGTGCTAAATAATAATAACAACTACAACAAAAATGTGGTATTGCTTATATTGGGAGCAGGCAGCAAAGAAACTGATATTTTAGGCTACATACCTGATGACCTTAAAAATATTTGGTAAATTTGTCACATGTAGTAGACAAAAATGTGGAGTATGTAATTTTTGCTACACATGAGCAGAAAAAGCCAGAAGGTTCTTGTGTTTACAAGTGGGCTGTAGACAGAATTGTTGTATGAAACTTCTGAGAAGCTGCTTTTACTAAGGCATTGCAAGAAATAGGATCCATGAATTCTCTACAGAAAGGACATTTCATCTGCAAATGGAAAGATAAAAAGGCAGTAGCCATGGAGCCATGTGAAGAGGTTTAGAGACGCATTTGCCAGGAAGAGGGAACACTGTCTACCAAGAACACTGAGCAGTGAAAGCCTTGGTGTACTGATACAAAGGAAGGTAGTGTTGTTGGTGCACAGAGAATGAGGGGTAAGAATGAAAAGGAAGGAAAGGAGGAAGAAAGGAGGGAGGGCTGCTTCATACAAAGCTTTGAGGTTCTACGAATCAGAAGACAATATACATGCATAAGATGACAGTTGGGCTATGAGAGGTTTGAAGTAAAAAAAAAAACACAAATTCTCATAATGGCCACATTTTATAGGGCCTTGAATATTACCTGTTATAATACCTGACCAATGGAAGTTTTGAGCAGAGTCAAATTTAGGAAGATAACTCCTATAATTGTATAATGATGGGGGTGAAGGTGCAATACATATGAACTAGGAAGCTACTGCCAAAGTCTAATGAAAAGATTAGGTTATGGGCAAGGAGAAGGAAAAGGGTGATCACTACAAGATGCACTAAGCAGAAAGACTCTTTGGGACTAAATGAATAACTGGAGAAGAGAGGTCAAGGAGAAAAACAGTCATAAGTTACTCCAAAATATCAATCAAAAATAAACGATGGCTCTCACAGTGCTCAGAGCAAAATCAGCTTAGAGCAGAAAAAAAATTCCCAACAAAGAAGACACTTTTTATTCTCCCTGATATGGTTTGGCTGTGCCCCCACCCACATCTCATCTTGAATTATAACTCCCACAATTCCCATGTGTCATGGGAAGAACTTGATGTGAGGTAATTGAATCATGGGGGTGTGTCTTTCCCATGCTGTTCTCATGATAGTAAATAAGTCTCATGAGATCTTATGGTTTTAAAAATGGGAGTTTGCCTGCACAAGCTCTCTCTTTGTGCCTCTTGCTGTCCATGTAAGACATCACTTGCTCCTCCTTGCCTTCTGCCATAATTGTGAGGCTTCCCAGCCATGTGGAACTGTAAGTCCATTAAACCTTTTTCCTATATAAATTATCAGTCTTTAGGTATGTCTTTATTAGCAGCATGAAAACAGACTAATACACCCCCTTCTTAATTAAGGTTTATAGAAGTAATAACAGCTTATGCAAGGTCCCTCATGATTAATCAGTGCTTGGCCATTACCAGTGTTTACAATGGCCCTGGCACAAAGTAATTTCTTTCCATTGTCTCAAGGCAACAAGGAAACAAGAGAGGCAATCTGGGTACATAAGTGCTGTATTTATACTGGTGCACAACACATGACCCAATCATATGTTGTTTGAGTGAACTCTAGTAGTCTAAAAAGAGGAAAGCATGCTTTTGTGGCTGGAGGAATAAATCCACATGTATTATTTCTTCTAGAAAATATCAACCACTATTGTAGGTACCACCATCATTATTACCATATGTAATAAAAAGTCAGCAGAAATGAGAGTCTAGAACATTATGGGACATCATGCCCTGGAAGCATTCACCACTGTCTCTCAGCAAGACAGCCCTGGTAGCACATCACACCAAGATTCTCTAAGGAGTCCAGGTTATAGCACAAGGGAGCCCGCCCATTTTTGGCAACTGGAGTAGACAGTCTGCCTGCAACTGAGCTTCCAGAGCCAAACCCAGCTAAAGGCTTATAGAACAAAGAGACAGATCACACAAATATGAAATCTGACCTGAGAGCCCACCCTGACAGGTGCTACATTTCAGCAGCCCCATCTCTCCTGCTAAATTAAGTAAAAACAGCAAGGCAAGGCTATTTGATTTATGTGTTCCCACAAGTTGCTAGGCTATGGAAATACTCCACTGTTTACCACTAGTGTGATCTGCAATCCACCTTCTCAGGCAGTCATTCCTATGCATGTCTGACAAAAGGTAACTTAGAAGAGCCAAGTGTAAATGTTTTATAGGAGACCACAGACTTTCTCAGACATGTGCATTGCCTTGATGCCCTGCAAAGGGAAAGTCATGTTAAGAAAAATAAACCTGTCAGAAAAGGACAAATGCTGTACTTGTATGATTCCACTCACATTAGGTACTTAGAGACATTAAATTCACTGTGTCAGAAAGCAGAATGATATCTGCCAGGGCTGGAGAGAGGGGAGAATAGGGTTAGTGTTTAATGGGTATAGAGTTTCAATTTGGGAAGATGAAAAAACTTCTAGAGATAGATGCTAGTGATAGTTGCACAGTAATGTGAATGTACTTAATACCATCGAACTGTACACTTAAAAACAATTATAATAGAAAATTTTGTGTCATGCATATGTTCCACAATTTTGGAAAAGAAATCAAACATCAAAAAAAAAATGATAAGAGGAACATTCTCCTTGACTTCCAATGTAGACTTAAATTACCATCTTGATATATATGTGTGCATGTGTTTATATATATAAATATCTATCTATATATACTGCATACATATGTATATCTTTATATAATGTATATGCATTTGTATTTCTATAAAATATATAGATATATTTATATATAATATAGAGATACAAATATAAATTGATTAAATCATAAATCTTTAGCTTTTATAAGACAGTGAAATTAAAGCAAATTTGTCAGTTAAAAGCATATAAAACTACAGAACAATAAAATATAAATTAGTAGTAATCGAACATGATGGAAGCTCCTACTTTGCTGAGACTAAATGATTCCTCAGAACATAACTGTGGAAGCAGCTGCCGCATGCAAGTGTTCTGATTCTGGCATAGCCAACAGCAGAGTGATGCACAAAACCACAGGGGCCTCCTCTGCTCATCATATATGGAATGAAATTCACCCAAGCAACCTGGGTTCAGGCCTTTGGTGTTCACAAGAATAAGTGCATTATTTATGTACTTGGCCAAGGTAGGGGAGAAAAAAGTATCTTCTCCTTCTACTCATCTTAGGAACTCTGGGTGGGGCCCTGTAAATTGGATTCGCAAAAGACAGATTAACAAGAGAAAAAAGTTCATTACCATGTGCCTTGTGCGTGTGTTAACAGAAAAAGAAAACACTAAAATATTTTACTGTTAAAATATGTTAAAGATATTTATTCTGAGCCAATGTGTAAATTCAGCCCAAGGAAACAGTCTCAAGGAATCCTGAGAAAAACCCGGTGGCAGGGTAATAGTTTGGTTTTATATTAGGTTGGTGCAAAAGTAACTGTGATTTTTGCATTTACTTTCAATAGCGAAAGGGACAATTACTTTTGCACCAACCTAACACTTCAGGGATGCATGAATTAAAGGAAAAAATATAAATTAATACATGGAAGGCATACTTTGTTTCACCCCAAAAGGTGGGATATTTTAAAGATGGGGCTTACAGATCATAGGTGGATTCAGAGATTCTTTAATTTGTAATTATTTAAAGGAGTAAGGCTCTGTCTCAAACTTGGAGTCAGCAGAAAGGCATCTTTAAGATAAGGATGCTGTGTAGCACCATTGATGCCCTACAGGCATGACTTAACAGTTGCCTGGCCTGGCCTTAGGTCTTATTTATAATTTGATATCTTATTGTCACAATGACTCTGCTTTGTCAGTTTTATGATCTCTATTTTAATATCATTCCTGGTCAGTTGCTGTGCCTAAAGTCCAAAATGGAGGGGTATGATGAGGTGTGTTGACTTCCCTTGCTGTCATGGCCAATAATTCAGTTTTTAAGGTTTTGCTGGGGTCTTCTGGGCCAAACGGGGTCCATTCAATTGATGGGACATTTAGGATTATATTTCTAGTTTACACACGTATACATGGGAGCACCCAGGGATGATTAACTCTAAGGTGTGGTTGGAATTGGGCTGATGTACCGTCTTAGGCTAAACAAAAGAAATAGGCCTTTGGGTTTCCCAGTGGGGAAGGTAAGTTGTGGAAAGATGACCAGGTAAAGTGTGGTAAGCAAGGGTTGATTAATAAGGCTTCTTATGAAGATTTAAATCATTTAAATAACAGTTGTTTGGAATTATTCTCTTGCTGATAGTAGGAGAAGGAGATACCTTTGACAAATAGATATTTTCTTTATCCATGTAAATTTATATACAAAACAAAAACTTGTGCCTTCTTTTTTTTTTATTTTTTGAAAGAAAGAAAAAGAGAGGAAAGAAAGTGAGAGTGAAAGAAAGAAAGAAAAAGAATGTATGAGAGAAAGAAAGAGGAAGAAAAAGAGGGAGAGAGAACAGGATTCTTGTTCTACTGCCCAG